>SRMA01027352.1:0-20557 GCA_007224835.1 Danionella cerebrum
ATTCAGTCTGAGTGAGTCTATAACAGAACAAGTCACTATTACATTGATTCAGTCTGAGTGATTCTATAATAGAACAATTCACTATTACATTGATTCAGTCTGAGTGAGTCTATGGTCACTGGTTTCACTGGCTACAAAACTTTTTTCTATTTAAAGCTGAATTAGACTGCTATATAGAAACCATTTAGTCTTCACTTCACCCAAAAACTGTTGAAACTCTCACATCATTTGCATCCTTTTTGTCCTCTTAATTTGTATATTTTTTTGTTGTTATCTACGTAAACTTTTTTCCTCTGGCATTCTCTGTTCTATACAGTGGTACCCGGTGATGCAAATGCTTCGAGTTACGAAATGTTTGAGATACAAAAGGCCTTGTGGGAATTTTTTTGGTTTGAGATACGAAGAAAAATTTGAGATACGAACAATAACAAACATTTCTGTCTATTTTGCACTTGTTTGTCTCACGTCGAGCTGCGCTTCTGCGTCCTTGCACTCCTTTCTCCCTTTGAAGAAAGTGTGCTTTAAAGGGCTGATACGCCTTAAAACACTTTAAATCAGTTTTAAATCAAGCGAAACATTATGTATAGATTACTAACAATGTACTATAACAAAATTAGAGTCATGGTGTTGTGAAAAAAACACGTTTATGACGTGGAAAGTGCTGTTCTGTAGCGCAACTTAGAGAAACCCAGTGACGCGTTCTCAGAAGCGTCTCTCCATCGCTTCTCACATGCTCGGTATTCTTTATGCTTGTGTTTGAAACTATGTTTGTGTTAGTAATTCGTGAAATATCTCAAGAAAGTTAACTTTTATACGTAGTGCTGTAATGTTTTCTGCCATTCATTCCACATCTTCCCACACATCGCTTCACTCAAGGCAAGGTTTCACATTTGTATTCATATTACGTATTTTGCGTGTTTTATTCTGTTTTATAATCATTTATTACATGAACAGTGTGTAGATTTAAGGATTGAAGAAACGTTACTTGATTTTTCTCTGGTTTTCCATTTTTTTCATCTACTTATTCTGTTGTTTCTGAGAGCGGATTAAGCATTTTACATGTAAAACTTGCTTCGAGATACGAAATGTTCGACATACGAAGGTAACCCTGGAACAGATTAGTTTCGTATCTCGGGGTACCACTGTATATGTATTGTATAATGGTTAAAAAAAATAATTCACTGGTTGAATGGTTCAGTCTGAGTGAGTCTATGATTGAATGATTCACTGATGAAAATTATTCACTGTACAGTCAATAGATAAAATGATTCAAACTATTCTACCTATGATATTAAATTAAATATGAATGTAGTAAATATCTGAGAAGTTTATTCTGTCTAATGATTCATTTGATTTGATAGTCATTTAGAGAAAGTCGGTAGATAATATTCACTGATTTTAATGCCAAATAAGTAAGCTCTTCAATAGATAATTTGAGAAAAGACAGTAGTCGTAAAAAACATGTCCTGTTTATTGCTCTGTGGTGGTACAAGGTGAGCAAATGATGAATTTCGTTCCCTGATTTTTCTCTGGTGGTGTATGTTTCAGCCAGTGCTGATGCCGAGTGCAGGACACCCTCCATATTACGCCACCTCGACTCTGGTAAGAACACAAATTTACATTATTTACATTATGTGTAAACTCTTCTTTAAAGAAATAAAAAAATTGCTTATTCTAAAACTGCAGATGTGAATCTTCCCCACAATTGAATGGCTTTGGTTTCACAATCCTCTCCAGGGTGCGGTTATCCTTGTTGCTAATACTACCACATCTTTTCCTGTTGTTTGCATCTAAATTAATGTGCTTGGACACAAAGCTCTTTGAACAGCCACTTCTTTTGCAATGAACCTTTGTATCTTAGTCTCCTTGTGCAAGGTGTCAATGGTCGTCTTTTGGACAACTTTCAAGTCAGCAGTCTTCTCCATGGTTGTGTATCTTACAGAAACAGACCAAGAGAGCATTTAAAGGCCTTATGTTAGCTATTGCTAACAGTTTATTATTTACTACGACTTCGCAAATTCCAGAGTACATGTGTTTAATTTAAGCTCAATACTGTTGTAAAGACTGATTATGTTCATCTGTTTTTTTAGGATTTAACGCTTACATCTTTTAATTTTAGCCTGTAGGTTATCACTCAAGTCTTCAATTGTCTGTATAATTTAATAGATTTAATATTTAAATAGAATATTAGATGTTATTTGAAATCAATTACAATTCTTTTGTTAAAAAGCAAAATTCAAAAAGAAAATAGTACTCAACCAATGAACAATAAAATAGTGTTTCCTAGGTTCTTTTAAAAACCAAGATTATTCTGAGCTGCTTGGGTTTTTAGCATCAGGTACTCTGAGGTTTACGAGCCTATCGATGAGGGTTTGCTGCTGTTTTTTTGCAGAGAAATTTAGTCTCCGAATTTTTTGAAAAAGAATAAACAACAACCTCTTCATATGCAAGGTTTGACACACAGTAAAACCTACAAAATAATCTGATGACGTAGCATATTGAAATGCATCCATGTGGAGGATCGTGACAATGTTGAAGGCCGGATTCAGAAAGCAAGAAACCGATTGCCAAATATTTCTACAATAACAAGTAATCCCATCTCTGAGCTCATGAGCACTTTTGCTTTGTTGAAGCTGTACACCCTTTTGGTTCCTGGAGTTTAAAAAGCTTCAATGAAAAGAAAAGGTGGTTAATATTACTTATACATGAATCATTTTTATGTGTGCTATTAGCACCCTTTTCTGTCAGAATGTGACCACCACATTAATCGGTAGCATAAGTGGTGCCTACACTGGCTTTGAACCACAGGAAAAGAAGAACCGATCAAATGTGCTTATTCCTCGAAATGTAAATGGCGTTGGGTGTAATTTGCGACAATAATAACTTTATTTCTGAGAAGGATGGGCACTTTTGTTTTGACAAAGCTGCCATTTCTTGAGTTTAATAAGTGATATTTTCATGCCATTTCTGTGATGCAACGTAAAGGGTGATAATATAACAGAAAATATCAATTTATATACAGATTTTTAAAAATATAATACCACATTCATTCCGAGACTGGTAGGAAACGTTTAAAACCGTTTATATTTAATTATTATAGTGATTTTTACTTAGTTATTCTTACACCATATAAATCCAGGTGTAGTGTTTTGGTTTTACAAAATGTAATTGGATAATCAATAAACGATCGCATTTTAAACTGTGAGCGAAAGTAAGGGTCTGAGAGCTCGCTCGAGGGGGAGGGAGTCGGTGAGTGTTATGATGATGATGAAGAAGAAGATGATGATGATGATGATGATGAGAGTGTCGGTGGCGTCGGTGGCGGTTGGTCTCGCGGCTGCTGGATTAGCAGGATCATTTCTCGGTCGTTATTCCGGTTAAAACACAGTCACAGGACACTGAAGGTCAACCGCGAAGCTGGCGTCATCATAATCCTCGTTGTCGTCGCTACGGTTAAGGATCGAGCGTCGGATTCAATCTGAATTCCCGCGCTGTGATTTTGTTCCCGGTGGATCCGGTTCGTCACCTCTCTTCTGTTCGGTGTTAACGCGACCGTGCGTGTGATGTAATCCCGCAACCGTGACGTCATGTTGGTGTCGGTTTGGTACGCGAAGAAAATGGGTCGAAGATTCATCAGCAACGTGAGACGAGCCAAGAGAGACAGACAGAGAGCGTCGATGAGACAGGTGTGTGAGGGAGACAGATGTGTTTGTACAGCTGTGTGTGAGAGAGAGAGAGAGAGACAGCCATCTCGGTGTGTAAGAGTGAGACAGCTGTGTAACAGAGAGACTGTGAGTGGGATCGGTGTGTATGTAGTATTGGTTTGCCCTGTGGCTCAAGCATGGCACAAGTGATGCCCAGACCGCGGCTTTGAACCATAGAAAAGCAAGAACTGATCAAATTTGTTCAATTCTTAAAAAGTAAGTGGCTGTGGATGCAAATGTAACCGGGCGTAAGAGTAGCAGGTGTGTATCTGATGACCAGATTGATGATGCGAGAGTGTTAAGTTTGAGAGTGTTTGTTCCTGTGTCTCTTATGTAAGTGCGTGTGTGTGTGTGTGTGTGTGTGTGTGTGCGTGTGTGTGTGTGCGTGTGTGTGTGTTTGAGGGATGGAAGAGTGCCTGTGTGATGCAGATGAGAGGCTGACTGTTGCCATGGAAACCTCTGTTGTCAAGGAAACTGGATTTTCCCACAGGACTCAGCAGCTGTTTCCTACCGGTTACCATAGTAACCATGGAGTCACACTCACCACGGGTCCTCATCAGCCAGTGTTGAGTCTTGAGATAATTATGGCATAATTATACAATGTAACAAATGTCTTTGGCTCTATGGACTGGGAAGGTGATGTCCTCAACTGCCGTAACTGTGGTTTTAGTTTTCTCTTAATCACAGACACCTTCAGCTGTATTGTTTGCTGTTCATCAAATCTTTATTATGTTTCCATAAAATCCCCAAGAAAAAAAAGTCTGAAGAGTTCTTTGGGGTTTGTTCTCACTTAGTCTTAACATTTGGTGCATACAATATTCAATAGGCAGTGTTTGTAATCAGTTAAATTTGTTTTAATTGTTTACTTTTTATAGTAAAACCAAACGTTCAAAATGAAGGTAAAAGCAGTAAACCAATGAAGAATTGTCATTAGTCAAGTTTTTTTAGGGTTCTATTCAAAGCAAAAGTTTTTCTGGCTTCTTCTTACTGTTCCAATGCACTACTGGTGGAATTGTAGCCCTGCTGGAAACACTGCTGGTCCAAGAGTCTGATGATTAGGGTTGAGTGCTGGATTTTTAAGCTTTGATTGGTGTTCTTTGTTCTCCAATTACTTGGAAGCACTGTTTCTGAAGGGAAGCTACTTTCTTAAAGAATTCTACTGGTAGGTTGTTCCAAACGTCTTGGTGAACTAAGCACAGATCTTTTGTCGATGCAGCTTTCTCCCATCTCTCTATCTCTTCATGTTCTCTCAGACACACTTAATGATGTTGATCAGTTCAATGACACCTTTATTTGTCACATGCCCTGTTACATGCAGTAATATAGGACCCCTCTGGCCACAGACATAGACAGGGTGAAGACAGGCCAGAAAGAAGAGAAAGATTGAGAAAGAAACAGAGAAATGGGTATACATTAGGTAGGGTAGCTCAAAAAGAGCAGGTAAAAAAAGCCATTGCAACCAAACAGGAAAAACATTGCAGGATGGGGTAGGATGAAGGAAAGTGGTGGGACCGCTGCAGTCAGCAGCCAACATTTTCCTGCTGCCATTAACGGCGCTGTACACATGGCCTGTTTAGATTACAGCGGATGAGAGAAGCTAGCTTGTTTGAGAGAAGCTAGTGTTTGAGAGAGAGCGAGGAATAGAGAGAGTCTCCCTAACTCGCCCTCGCATGGGAGATAAGGAAGAGACATGGACGAGAAGTTTATTTAGATCAAAAACTGTAAATTTCGACAGATTTTTACTGTCCATCAATGTCTGTCCATACAACCTCTGTTGTATCGCTGCCAGCTTCTCCCCGATGATATCCAGTTTGCGGGCACAGACCATTAAATGAGTCCCGACAGTTTTAAGTCCAGTCAACATTCCATTCCAGTCGGTCAGCTTAGTGGGGCTTTGAGCACTGACCGCCTTTGATAATCGCCGATAGCCGAGGGTTCCACGTTTTCCAATCAGCAGAATCCCAGTTATCAGTTTCAATTATGTGAATGTCTTCAACATCCTCCAGGTACAGAGCAGCCAGGCACACGATCCTCCACTTCGCTTAGGAGTCCATTGTGTAGCCAGCAACAAAAGTTCCTGCAGGACAGGTGGGCAGGACAGGTGAACCCACGCTCCTTGTCGAGAAAATGGTATAAATTTCATTCAGAGACCAGTTGATCAGATCCATAGTTCCTTTTATTAGGAGAGCAGGACAGTGAGAGTCTCTCACAGATAAACACAGAGTGCCAGTGGATAAAAACAAAGATAAGGGAGAGGAGAAAGAAGGGACTGCCTCCACCGAGAGCAAGAGAGAACAAAATCTCTGGGCTATGCCATCACTTCTAGTACTTTATGTTCTTCACACTGAAAATAGTTGTTTATGGCTTTGGCTGTATGTTTGAAGTCATTGTTCTGCTGCAGAATGACATGCATATGCAATACCCTAATGGTGTTGCTTGATGGATAAGTATCTGCCTGTATTTTTCAGCATTGAGGAAACCATTAAATCTGACCAAACTCCACTCCTTCTGCAGAAATGCAGCCCCAAATGTTCAAGGAACCTCCACCATGCTTAACAGTTGCCTTTGGACACGCGTTAATGTAGCGCTCTCCAACCTTTTGATGAACAAGCTGCTTATGCTACAGCCAAAAATGGTAGTTATTTGTAGTGGTCACCAGAGCAGCATTTTTCACCTCCCAGTTTCTTTATAGCACCTTCAGACCTGCAAAGAACCGGTGAAGAACCTTTTTAAAGAGTGTTTAATTAGCCTAGAGCACTTGTTTTAGATGTGTGGGTAAACCAGACCACCTGGACTCACAGTAGCAATTCCCATTTATGTGGGGAATTACACGGGGAAGCTACTCCACCCCCAAAAAATCTATAGCCAGATAAAGAAATAAAGCCAATTAATGCTAGGGCAGCTACTGCTACACCCAATTAAACGACCGGCAATCACCCAGGAGATAGAGAGAATAGTTAGTGCAGTATTGGAAGCAGAAGAACAGTTAGCCATTTTTACGAAATTGTGTATATATTTTACATTAACATTTTAATCAAATCCTTGGTTGATTAGATGCTTGGGAGAGCGAATCTGAACTCCTAACATTATCAGGGAGTATCTCAGGAACGACTAGTAGCCTGCACCATGAGATCGAAGCTAGCGTGTCTGGATTTAGCACAAGAGCAGACTGCTCAGATAGGCTGGAGCTACACCGTTCAAGGCTTTCAATGTCAGCAGCAGTATTTTAAAACCAATTCTGAATTTTGAAGTAATCCAGTACAGCAAGGATAGGATTGGTGTGATATGATCATACTTCTTTGTTCGAGTGAGGCCTCTAGCATTTGCGTTCTGAACTAGCTGTAGCTTATTTAAGGAAGAGCGTTACAGTAATCCGTTCTAGAGCTCATGAATGCATGCAACTTTTCGCCATCTGCTAAGGATAACATATGAAACATGACTATCAAATGTTAAACCTGTTTGGTATAACTTGTTTATCATACACCCGACTATATTCCTACAAAAATCTGTCTTTGAACAAGTGTATGGGTTTATGTTGGTTTGAAGGGGAAAAGTAGATTTGAAAAGTATTGATTTGATTACGATATTTTTTTTGTTGCATTTTGTAAACATGCACTGAAGGTGTATATCGCATGTGTCAAACTCAAGGCCCACGGGTCGGATGTGGTCCACGTGTAATCTAATGTGGCCCGCGAGAGCTTAAAAGTTTTGAGTGTCAAAAAAAAAGAACAACAAAAAAAGAACTTCATTCCCCACAATGCCTTTGGACTTAGCCAAAACTTTAGCGATGTGTTAGCGGAGAAATCATTGTAAATATAATGTTTATACTGTATTTAATGCCATCGTCTTAGTAGTAGTAATAGGTTTATTAGTGTTAGATTGAACTGTTTTTGTTTACCGTGTTCGGTCCGTGATTCTTCTTCCGCATTTGCGCAAGTCTTTTTTCCTTATTTCCTCGCATTATTCCGCTGTTTTTGGCACACTAAACTGTTCGATTTCAGAACCAAAACACTTGTAAATAGTGAAAGAAGATGTTTATACCATCATCGAGAGTCCCTGTGAGTTGTGAAACATGAACAGCAACAGCAGGGGGCGTGTCACCGTCTCTATCCCAGTCATATGTAATAAAAGTTTTTATACACAGGGTTTATTCCCAACAATAATTTTTTTCAATATACGTATAGTGTAATTTTTGACATCATATAATATTGCTTTAAAACGGCTCTTGCTTCCAACAACAAATGGCTTCATTACTGGAGTTATGTGGGTTTTCATAAGCTGACAAAAATCAAAAGAATTTATATTCGAACAACAAGCATACAATTGTTTCTATGCAACTGAATTGTCACTTGAATAAGTTTTAAATAATGAGTTGTTTAACATTAAGGAGTAGTTACATTTATTTTACATTACAGTCGATTACATTGTTTTACATTTATAAATTACATCTGGTCTTTTGAGTACAGCCATTATGCTAATGTGACCCTCGGTGAAAATCAGTTTGACACCCCTGGTGTATATCATTTTTCTTTCAGATGAACGGGATGGATGGAGATGTGGAATATGAGGAGATCACACTAGAGCGGGTTCGGCTATCTTTCACTCTCTCTCAGCTTTTACCAGTAGAACGCCAGCTCTCCCCATGTCAACAGCAGTCTATGTGTGTTCTCATGTGTGCAGGGCGGCTCGGGGCTGGGCTTCAGCATCGCTGGGGGAACCGACAACCCTCACATGGGAGACAACCCCAGCATTTTCATCACCAAGATCATCCCAGGAGGAGCAGCTGCGGAGGACGGGCGGCTACGGTATACTTACACTCGTACTCGTACTGTCTTAGTGCTTCATTGTGATTGGCTAAAAGACTACTTGCAAAAGGGCTTCCACAATACATTAAAGCACTGGCTGCATTCACTTTCCTGGACCAAAAAACCAAGTGTGACCCAGCTTTCAAACTGTAGCCACTCCTTACAGACATCGTTATGGCAGTAAAAATTATGATGTTTACAAACACTGTGACTGTACACTTGTGTAAACACTTGTGTAAAATCGAATATCCTCCTCACCAGAGCCAGCAAAACCTGCAATCCAATACTGTGCTTCCTCATTTGAATAACTCCTGTATGTCTTACTATTAATTTCATGTGTAAAAAAGCAGATGTCAGGGAATGAAACGCATGTCCACAAGTCTAATCACTGATCTGCTCCTTTGTGTAAATATCCAATCAGTGAGCACTAAAGTTAGAGGAGGGCGGGACTTTGTGTTTCAAACAGCCAGAAAAGAACTGTCAGCTCTCAGGAAAGAGCGTTTTTGCTGGTTTTGCTGACGAATTCAACAAAGATGGAAACAGAACACTAAACAAAAATGTCTCTGTGTGCCAGCAATGTTTTATTAGATGTTATTGTGCAAAAGGCAACATATGAAACACAAGCACTCTTCTGCGCTGTCTTCAGACAGCTGTTCCTGATTTCAGGACCCCTAGTTGCCCGTAATTTCTGCCTGCCTTAAATCCCTCTCTTCCTGCACTAATCCATGCGCTGCTGAAGAACCTAATTTTATTCTTATTTTATTGTTTTAATTTCAAGTTAATTAGTTTGTTCATACAATCCATACAAAGAATGATTAAAAAAAATACAATTTGCTAAGCCATCAGAACCGAACCGAAAAAAATGTGGATAAAAACCACGGTACGTACCAAATCATGAGCTTTGTGAACCGTTGCATCCTTCGTATTTACATAAAACAAGTATGGGTTTGAATAAACAAAATGCTGTTTAAATTGAAATGAGCTTGCGAACACTGCAAATACTGATATTCTTATTTATATTAAACATTTCACAAAATGTAATCATCCCTATCGAAGGTGGGGTTTTTTTTCTTATTGTCTTTACCCTTTTTAAATCATAATAACAGGAACTTTCCAAATGACCCTGATGCAAAGTATATTTTGTATTGAACATCTTTGACAGTCTCTTGAGGTAGTTGTCGATGAGGTTCTTTATCTTCTGTTGGTAAAGTGGACCATTCTTTTTGGCGAAAAATCTCCAACCTGTGTAAATTCTTGGTGTTGAGGTTAGAAGACTGAGATCCACTCCAGAACCTTCACTTTGTTCTGGTGGAACCAATCACAAGTGGACTTGGCTTTGTGTTTTGGAACGTTGTCGTGTTTGAATTTCCAGCAACATCCCATGTGCAGCTTCTGGGCTGACATGTACATGCTGCGTTCATCTTTCCATCAATTCTGACCAAGTTCCTTGTGGTTTTGGAGCTCACACATCCCTAAAACATCATTGACCCCTTTCACAGTTGGGATGGTGTTCTGTTCATAATAGGCCTTGTTGACTCCTCTCCAAATGTAGCGTTTATGGTTGTAAAAGGTCAATTCTGGTCTTATCGCTCCAAATAACTTTGTTCCAGAGATTGGAGATTGGAGCTTGTCTCTGAGCTGTTTGGCATATCGTAAGCGGCAACTTTGTGGAATTTTTTTGTAGTAAAGACTTACTTCTGGCAACTTGACAAAGCAACCCATCTCTCTTCGCACCACATTTTTTCAGAGACCTGGATTTCAGCTGAAGTTATTTATGGATTGTTTTTGCATCCCTTACAACTTTTCTGGAAGTTGTAGCAGAATTTTTTGTTGATTTTATCAGAATCCCTTACTTCCCACTTGTTTTGATGTGCTGGAGGCACCGGCAGACCCCTGAAGGGGTATAAGCGGGCAGGGAAATGAATGGATGAAATACTTGGTACAAGAATGTTCTTCAAACACAAAATGAAACCACATTGACGCAAGTCTTCAGCTCAGCCGACACCTCCTCTCTACATCACGCTTCCTCTCTTTGAGTGACTCGGGCTCTCTCTCTCTCTTTATCTCTCTCAGGGTGAACGACAGCATCCTGTTTGTGAATGAGGTTGACGTCCGTGAAGTCACACACAGTTTTGCAGTGGAGGCGCTGAAAGAGGCTGGATCAGTTGTGCGACTCTACATACTGCGTCACACTCAGACGACTGAGAGGATCCTGGATGTGAAGCTTGTCAAGGGTCCTAAAGGTGTGTCTAAGTGAGCGTTGGAAGTGGTGTGCAGAGCTTGTGCTTTCAGCTGATCTGATTGGCCGTTTCCCTACAGGTCTGGGATTCAGCATCGCAGGGGGTGTGGGCAATCAACATGTGCCTGGAGACAACAGTATCTTCGTCACCAAGATCATTGAAGGAGGAGCCGCTCACCGAGATGGGAGATTAGAGATCGGAGACCGGATCCTTGCTGTGAGACTCTGTGATGGCTGAGTGTAACAATATATCATGATTCATAAAAAAAAAAAAATTCAAAACACGTCTTGTGGAGTTGCTGGGATACATCACCAGTACCTGAGAACAAATACGAGGGACAGCAGTAAACTTTGAAACATAAGGAGGGTACCAAGGTAGCTTATCACCACCAGTGTGTGAATGTGGAGTATGAATAAATAGTGCTCTGAAAAAATTGTAAAGCGTATTTGAGAATCAGGAAAAGTACCATATAAATGTAACACATTATTATTACTGAATGAACGAATAAATAATACACATAATGAACGTATAGCTCTGGAATGAATCATTCTGAACTTAACTCAGACATGTTTATTTGAACTGAGTAAATTAAACGAAACTGAATGAAATTATAGTGATGTGAATATGACTTTATTTAGCCATAATGGTCACCATTGACTCATATATGAGCTGAACTGAAATATTCAGAATTGAATCATATTTAAGGAGAACTGGACCAAACGGAAATGAATCAGTCATTCTTTTTCCTGCTCACTTATTTCCTTTTAGGGTTACAGGGGTCTGTTGGTGCCCATCTCCAGCTCACATTGGGCGAGATGCAGGGGTACACCCTGGACAGGTCGACAGTCCATCGAGGGCAACACACATCCACTCCTAAGCGGAATTAACATTCAGTTAACCCACACAAGCACGTGGAGAACATGCTTTTCAAAGTCAATTTAAGCTGAACTGGACCAAACTGAATTGAATCATAATAGTCTGAATTGAATCATATCAAGCAGAACTTCACCGAACTGAATCATAATAGTCTTAATTGAATCATATCAAGCAGAACTTCACCGAACTGAATCATAATAGTCTGAATTGAATCATATCAAGCAGAACTTAACCGAACTGAATCATAATAGTCAGAGTTGAATCATATCAAGCAGAACTTCACCGAACTGAATCATAATAGTCTGAATTGAATCATATCAAGCAGAACTTCACCGAACTGAATCATAATAGTCTGATTTGAATCATATCAAGCAGAACTTAACCGAACTGAATCAAAATAGTCTGAATTGAATCATATCAAGCAGAACTTAACCGAACTGAATCATAATAGTCTGAATTGAATCATATCAAGCAGAACTTCACCGAACTGAATCATAATAGTCTGAATTGAATCATATCAAGCAGAACTTAACCGAACTGAATCAAAATAGTCTGAATTGAATCATATCAAGCAGAACTTAACCGAACTGAATCATAATACTCAGAATTGAATCATATCAAGCGGAACTGAAACCAAACTGAACTCTGAACTCACGATACCCCAAATGATGACTGTGGGTGTAAGCAATCAAAATAAAGTACAAAACATCAAGGATCTCTTTTATTGTGCATGCTACTTTGCGCGCACTCCAGCAGGTGAAACAACAACATACCCAAAGAGGTGATGCATGAGGATGCAGTGAATGCTCTGAAGAACACCGGAGAAGTGGTGTACCTGAGGGTCTGCAAAACCCTTCATCTTCAGGACTCAAACAGCCCCCCTGACATCACCAGCTGTGAGCACACACACGCATACGCACACTTGCTCAAAATCTCCTCTGACCCCACTGTGTGTTTGCAGCATACCCGCCTCACATGGAGATGTGTGATTACCCTCCAGCCCTTAGTCCCTCATCCCCACGCCGATATTCCCCCGACCCCAAAGGAATGATGATGATGATGATGGAGGACGACATTCCCAGGTCTCATACGCACTCACAGACAGCACAAATGCTGAATGTCGTTTTAGTCACATTTGGCTCGTTTGATAAACTGGCTGCTCTCTGTGCAGGGAGCCCAGACGAGTGGTGATCCACAGAGGCTCCTCTGGACTGGGCTTCAACATCGTGGGCGGAGAAGATGGGGAGGGAATCTTCATCTCCTTCATCCTGAGTGGAGGATCGGCAGATCAGAGCAGGGAGCTGCTGAGAGGAGACCAGATCCTGAGTGTAACGCACTCGCTCACACTACCACTGATCTACTCAAGCATGTTCAGCCATCTCACTGATGTAGCGCCTCTCTGTGCAGGTGAACGGTGTGGATCTTCGTCATGCCACTCATGAGCAGGCCGCTGCGGCTCTGAAGAGCGCCGGACAGACTGTCACCATCATCACTCAGTACAGACCTGAAGGTCTCTGGTTCCACCAGTACCAGATCTCTCTGGCTCTGATGGGATTCTGATTATTCATAGCTGTCCCTTGTGTTTGTGTTCAGAGTACAGCAGGTTCGAGGCCAAGATCCATGATCTACGAGAGCAAATGATGAACAGCAGTCTGGCTTCTGCTGCAGCTTCCCTGCGGAGTGGCAAGAGGAACTTCTACATCAGGTGCCACAACACAACGACCCTCTCAGACCTGCATTATTATACAATGTTTCAGTTTCACTGTCCAAACCCCTGTTGTGTTGATATACAGTATTGTGCAGCAGTTTTAGGCAAAATTGCTGTCACCAAAGAATGCTTTCACAAATTACATTTTTAATGATTTATTTTCATCACTTAGTAAAATGCAGTGAATGAACGAAAATCAAATCAAATCAATTCCGGGTGTGACCTTTGCTGCAATTCTTCTAGATACACTTGCACTCCTGATGGGTGGTTCCAAACATCTAAAGGCGATACACACCAATGCGTTTACTTTTCCATCTCCATCATTAGGTCCCTGCGTCTTTCTTTTGCGTCAAATAATTACTGCACACTCTCCTAAACACTAGATGGCGCTTCAGTGAACTGCAATTTGCTCCATGCCACACGGTGGCGCAAAAGCAATTTACACTCTGAGGCGCCTTTAGGGAGAAGGATGAGCGATCGCTTATCTGTAAAAAAGACAAACTATTCGTTTTCTGGAAAACAAAGCACTTCTTTTTGAAGCTGGTTTCAGTCGCATGATTTTATCCTCGATTTTGATTTGATGTCCAGAATCACATGCAAATCGGGATTCGTAAACACGTGTGACAATTGCACAGATTGAATAAGTAAGTAATTTAGTAGGCTTTTATTGTCATTTCAACCATATACAGTGCAGTACACAGTGAAATGAAACAATGTTTCCCCAGGACCAAGATGCTACATCACACATTACAGCACAGAATTGTCATTAAATTATCATTAAACTAAGTGCACTTGAGCAACATTTACTACAAAAGAGAAAAAAAAAACAGGACAAGACAAGGAACAAAAAACAGTAGCGCCGACCAGTACACTACAGAAGTTGTGCAAAGTAATGGATTGTCTATATGCAAATCAGAATAAATAAATTAGTGTTAAATAGTCAACCTTCAGTGAGGTAGAAATGTTCAGGGATTAGTGAAAAAAAAACAGTTTATTTGTGTTGATTATAAGTCAGTTTTAGCTTTATGTTCTCTTTTCCTCTGCCAGGAAGTAGTGTTCATGTCATTATGCTAGGGATAGAGTGAATTGTAAGCCTTTATTACTCTTTCTCTCTCTCTTGGCAGGGCTCTGTTTGATTACGATAAGACAGCAGATGGAGGCTTCCTCTCACAAGCTCTCAGCTTCAGTTTTGGAGACATCCTCCAGATCCTTGACTGCAGCGACGACGAGTGGTGGCAGGCGGGAAAACTCAACACACACACTCATACACATTCGCAGCTGGAGGAGACCGGATACATCCCCAGCAAGCAGAGGTGCGTGTGTGTGAGAGAAAAAGAGTCTCTTGCTTGTTTTTCATCTGGCTGGATGACTGTGAGGTGCTTCATTTTGGCAGCAGCCAGTCCTCTTTTAACTGGTAAAAAAGAACAAGGGCTAAAATGGAACCCAACAACATTTTAAGTTCAGCATGAACAGAAGTGAAATATTGGTTTAGCGGTGGCAGTAAAGAGTCAGGTTTCATAGTCGCAAATAGTTCTTAGGACTTCACTTGCTTCAGAGACAGAAGACGAGCAGCAAACAATAGCAAAATCAGCCACAAAAACAACAATGTCTAACTCGACATGATGCTCAGACCAATTTTATTTTTTTAAGCCAAAACAGCAATGTTTGTATCTCCTGACCACTAGGGGACACTGAGCAGAAACTCTACAGGCACTCTCAGGTCATGGTTATTAGAACATCCACCAATTTTGGTTTCCATTCACTTAAGATTTCCTGAGATATAGTCTTACAAACATTTTAGCTATGATTGTTGGCTAATTACTTGGAAACCGTTTGACCAATCAAATGTCCTTTGATAACTTTTAGTCAGCAGGGTCTTTAGATGATTGTGCACAAGTTTTAGAAAAGGTTGTTTTAAGAATACAAAAATAAAGGCTAATTTCATAATTGGAACATGATATCATAGGACCCATTGGAATTGGTATGGCCAGGAAATTTTATTTCTAGACCCTACAGTTCAAAGGTTATTAACATAAACAGGAGTTCAGCTTTGGACTAGTGGTGGTGCTAGAGAGCCAGGTGACTATTAGACCCAATTGTATCCATGAGGGTCCAATTTTTATCAAGAAACTAATAAGACCTATTTGTATCAGTGTCCCAAATGTCATAACTTTGCCGGAAGCGGTTCATAGGGACTTGTCTTGAACGAAAACTTTTATTGCTTGGCCCTTAATTAGCACAGCTCTCCAAAAGTGTAGCAATGCAGACCTCTCATCCATTCTCTCTGTGCCTGCAGGGTGGAGAGGAAGGAGTGGTCTCGCCTGAAGAACACCGGGAGAGAAGACCTCAACAGTGAGTGGAAGGGATTGTGGGACGATTAAGATCATGTGACCCTGAGCATCAGGTCCTTGTCCGTGTATGTGTTTCAGGGCGCAGCGAGTATATTGTGAGCTATGAGACAGTGATGCAGACCGAAAGTGAGTGTGACTGCAACTTGTCAAATATGATGTCACTTCCTGGTATTAAGTCAGTGCTATGACCTCTCTTTCCCTCTGCAGTACACTACGCTCGTCCAGTCATAATCCTGGGCCCCAGTAAAGATCGGCTCAACGATGAGCTGCTCTCAGAGTTCCCCGATAAGTTTGGGTCCTGCGTCCCACGTGAGTACAACTAGAGAAACCCTGTCCTCGTACCTCTTGCCTGTTCTCCTCTGAAACACTGATTAGCTCTGACCCATGGACTGTCCATCTTTGAACTCCTGATGACCCCTCTGATCTTCTAAGTTTAGACATCTACATTAATCCCATCACCTTGAACCTGAACCTGTGACCTCCAGTTTGGTTTCAGACCCTATACGCCGTGTCAGCCTAAGCTCGGACTCATGGCATTTGATCAACTTCTCCTTACTTCTTACTTAATATAATCTGAATACTGACCTCTGTCCTTCAAGCTCTACTGGTGTTTATCCCACATTAGACCGTCTCTCTCTCTCTCTCTATACATTTTTAGCACGACTGTGTAACACAATGTACAGTATGTGAGTACACCCTTCACATTTCTGCAAATAATTACTTATATCTTTTCATAGGAAAACTGCAGAAATGACTCTTTGGCACAATGAAAAGTAGTCAGTGTAAAGTTTCAGTGTATATATGTTGTTAAAGATACAGCCAATAATAGCTGAACCCCTGCCAACAAAAGAGAGTACACCCCTAAGAGAAAATGTCCTCATTCTTCCCCTGTAGTCCTTCCCACTCATTAGTGTTGCACTGTCACCAGATAGCAGGCGAGTTAAACCTCTTCCATTGCCAACTCATGGCAAGACCTGAAAAACCAAATTGTTTGTACACCGTGGTGCAGCATAGTGGCGAAGACTAGGGGTGTGAGAAAAAATAAATTCTTTAAAATATACCAAATTTCATTGTGTTATACGTGTATCAGGCTGACTTGATTTTTTTTATTGGATATGTAAAGGCAAAAATGTGCGTTCCGCAAACCATACCAAGCCTCTTTCAGCAGCTTTTCACCACATCAAAGCAACAACGAAAGCCAAACTGAGTCTCGCGGTATATATTCTGTCAAAGTCTCGCGGATGTTTGCAAAGTTTATCAGGCCAAAATGAAGCAAGAATATGAAACAGCAGGAATACGACAAACATTTTTAATGTTACAACCTTATTCCAAAATGGATCAAATTCATTTATTTCACCATAATTCTACACACAATACCCCATAATGACAATGCGAAAAAAGATTTTTTGAAATTGTTGCACATTTATTAAAAATTCAAAAGCAGAAAAATGACACGGACATAAGTATTCACAGCCTTTGCTCAATACTTTGTTTGGCAGCAATTACAGCCTCAAGTCTTTTTGAAAATGATACCACAAGCTTGGAACACCTGTCTTTGGGGATTTTTGCCCACTCCTCTTTGCAGTACCTCTCAAGCTCTATCAGGTTGGATGGGAAGCGACGGTGTACGGCCGTTTTCAGATCTCTCCAGAGATGTTCAATAGGATTTAGGTCTGGGCTCTGGCTGGGCCACTCAAGGACATTCACAGAGCTGTTGTGAAGCCACTCCATTGATATTTTGGTGGTGTGCTTTGGGTCATTGTCCTGCCGGAAGATGAACCGCCGCCCCAGTCTGAGGTCAAGAGCACTCTGAAGCAGGTTTTCATTCAGGAAGTCTCTGTACATGCATTCATCTTTATCCCTCTATCCTGACTAGTCTTCCAGTTCCTGCTGCTGAAAAACATCCCCACAGCATAATGCTGCCACCACCATGCTTCACTCTACGGATGGTATTAGCCTGGTGATGAGCGGTGCCTGGTTTTCTCCAAACGTAACGCCTGGCATTCACTCCAAAGAAAAAAGAAAAAAACCCACTCAAAAGCCATCACATGTGAGAGTAAATGCCTTGCTGAGTTGGACAGTTTTACTTTCTCCAGGGGAGTAAAACACCTGGTGTGGTGTTTCCTCCTCTGGATTGGAGCATTGAATGTATGTGAATATTTATTAGTTGTGGCTCCCGCGAGTCAGTTTATGTCAGTTTATAATAGTTGTGTCAGGACAAGACGGCGTTGGACTGAAAGGGGGAGTGGATAAAGGGATTGGGGAAGGGTGAGGGGGAAAGGTTCACGAGTGAAAAAGAAAGAAAGGAAGAGGAAAAGAGAAAATAAAAAAATAAGTAAATGAATAAAAATAAAAGAAATAAATACCTACCTGAACATAACATATAAGTTCTAGTTACAGTTCTTTTGTCCGATTTGCAGCTTTTACACAGCACACATGTATACAGAGCATCTACCCAGACACACCATGTCCGTTTGTTATAGTTCATACAGAACAGTTCTTGCAGTTTGTATATTCAGGCACACATACATACATGTTTAAATATAAAATGATTACACCTTAAGTAGTAAAAAAAAAAGGTTGTTTTCTAACCATCATCACGAGCGTGAGCTAAGGTTTGTTTCAGCGTGTTAAGGGTAAAGAAAAGATTCTCTTCTTTCTCAGACACCACACGTCCTCAGCGGGAGTTCGAGGTAGATGGTCGCGATTACCACTTCGTCTCCTCTCGGGAGCAGATGGAGCGGGAAATTCAGAGCCATCGCTTCATCGAGGCTGGGCAGTACAACTCTCATCTGTATGGCACTAGCGTCCACAGCGTCCGGCAGCTCGCCCAGCAGGTGCGTGGAGTTGTGTGTGTGAGTGCGCGAGAGAATGCCGCGGTCTATGTCACCGGCTCTCGTAACTGTTTGCAGGGCAAGCACTGCATCCTGGATGTCTCAGCTAATGCGGTCCGTAGGCTCCAGGCCGCTCAGCTCTACCCCATCACAATCTTCATTCGCCCCGTGTCACTTCAGAACATCCTGTGAGTTCATCGAGAGCTTACTGCTAGATCTTTCCAGGATTTGTTTCAGGAGTTGGTAATCTGTTGCAGTGATATAAACAAGCGTCTGACGGAGGAGCAGGCTCGGCGGGCGTTCGATAGAGCCGTTAAACTGGAGCAGGACTTCATGGAGTGCTTTACAGGTGAGTCACACAATAAATGCATCAATAAAAAGCTTCACTGATGCTGAAAAATCAAAAATAAAATTTGTGTATTTCCTTCAATATCGATGCATTATCAATACTTTCAAAATGGTACCTGATCCTTAATGCTAATGCATCCTAAAATTATAAGTAATCAATGTAATCTTGCTGTTCAGTTTCCCACTAAAACCCTTAAAACCCTACATCAACAGTTTTTTTTTATTTATTTAGTATCAAACACACATTTTATCATTAGCTAGTGTTGTACCGAGACAAGGAAGGAGAAAGGAGAGTCCAGGGACAAGTTGAATGCGATATTTTATTTTCCACCACGTGATACAGGAACAAACAAAACTGAAAAACCAAATGAACAAAGTAACAGAAATACCTTACACACTCAGCTAAATGATAAAAATAAAAATAACTTCTTTCTTCTTCTCCTTTTGGCTGTTCCTAGTTTAGGGGTCGCCACAGCGAATCATCCTTTTCCACCTAACTCTGTCCTCAGTATCTTCTACTCTTGCACCAACTACCTTCATGTCCTCTTTCAGCACATCCATATATCTCATCTTTGGTCTTCCTCTTGACCTCTTGCCTGGCATCTCCATCTCCAACATCCTTCTACCAGTATAACCACTATCCCTCCTCTGCACATGTCCAAACCATCTCAACCTGGCCTCTCTGACTTTGTCTCCAAAACAACCAACCTGAGCTGTCCCTCTGATGTGCTCGTTCCTAATCTTGTCCATCCTCGTCACTCCTAAACTGAACCTCAACATCCTCATCTCTGCTACTTCCATCTCTGCCTCTTGTCTCTTCCTCACTGCTACAGTCTCCAACCCATACATCATAGCTGGTCTCACTACTGTTCTGTACACCTTTCCTTTGATTCTTGCTGACACTCTTGTCACACAACACCCCTGACACTTTTCTCCATCCACTCCAACCTGCCTGCACTCGTCTCTTCACCTCTTTTCCACACTCCCCGTCACACTGGACTGTTGACCCCAAATACCTAAACTCCTGCACCTTCTTGACCTCAGCCCCCTGTAACCTCACTGTTCTATTTCCCTCCCTCTCGTTCAAACACATGTATTCTGTCTTGCTGCGACTGACTTTCATTCCTCTTCTTTCTAGAGCTGACCTCCAACTTTCCAGGTTTTCCTCCACCTGCTCTCACTACAAATCACAATGTCATCTGCAAACATCATTGTCCACGGAGATTCCTGTCTGACCTCATCTGTCAACTTGTCCATCACCATAGCAAATAAGAAGGGACTCAAAGCCGATCCTTGATGTAGCCCCACCTCCACCTTGAACTCCTCTGTCTGACCTACAGCACATCTCACTGCTGTCTTACTTCTCTCATACATATCCTGAACTACTCTGACGTACTTCTCTGCCACTCCTGACCTCCTCATACAGGACCATAGTTCCTCTCTCGGCACCCTGTCATACGCTTTTTCTAAATCCACAAAGACGCAGTGCAGCTCCTTCTGACCATCTCTGTACTTCTCCATTAACAATCTCAGAGCAAAATTGCATCAGTAGTGCTCTTCCTGGGCATGAAGCCATACTGCTGTTCACAAATATCCACTTCTCTTCTTAACCTAGCTTCCACTACTCTTTCCCAAAGTTTCATTGTGTGGCTCATCAACTTTGTGCCTCTGTAGTTGTTACAACTCTGCAC
>SRMA01027352.1:25355-40158 GCA_007224835.1 Danionella cerebrum
TCTCTCACACTCATTCATTCAGTTATCTTTATTCACACTAATTAACACAAACACATTAACTCTCACTCGTTTGACTCTCACACACTCTCACTCATTAACTCTCTTACACTGATAAACCCTTTCTCACTCATTAATTCTCTCTCTCTTCTTGATAAATTTCTCACTTCTGCTATCATTAACTATCTCTTTCACTTACACACACTCCCTTTCTTTCTCTCCCTACACTCATTAGCTTTCTCTGTGGTGCTCAACTCTCTCACCTTTTCACTCACACTCTTTTTTTCCATGTGGTTACACCATTCTTCCACATGTAAACGAAGTACAGTTTTAGCATTTGTTTTAAAAGATTTTTTTAAATCCTGGGTGCAGTCTTGTCTTTGGACATTGTAATTGGGTTTTTTGTCAGTCACTGGGAAGTTGCTAATAACTTGTCTATAAGTGACTAGGGTTAAGATTATATCCTAAATATCCCTCATGCTGTTTAGTTTGTTCACATACTCAACACTCTTTCTCTCTCTTTCATGCTCATTAATTCTTTGACCCTCACTTTCTCGCTTAGTCTGTCACTTTCTTTCTCTTACTCTCATTCTCTCACTCACATTCTCTTTTTCTCATTCTTTTTCTCACACTCTCTTTTATACTCAACCTCTCTCTCTCTCTTGCATACACAGACAGTAACCTCTGCTGACTCTGAGGCTGTGTCTTATATGAAGGAAGTGGATGAATTATGAATATTTCTGTTTCCTGTTGTGATCTTTAGCTAAGGCATCATTAAACTTCTCGAACAGTTCCTTCGCCTCTTCTGCCCATTTATCTCTGTGTGAGCGGATGCTGAGTGAGAGTTTCAGGTGTTACTATCAGTAAAGCTTCACCAGTGCCATCCCAGGAACAGTCTCCACACCAGGTTGGTTTTCGTCCACCAGAGGTCATCAGAGTCCAAACATCAGGGCCTAGTCTAGAATGGTGAGGAGTGACGTCAAACACCACGCCCTCTCCCGGACATGTGGTCGTGTCCACATCCAAGAATAATATTTACTAATATTATATAAATGAAACAGAAGAGAGTAAACCTGTAGTGTACACAAAAAAAAACTTAGGAACCAACATTTTTTCTTAATGTTACATCTTACTTGTCTTATAACGATTGGAATTCAAACATCTGTTACATACGTTATACAGGTAAAATACATGTGCTTTTACAGGTAATTGTGTTTTGGTTAACAGCATATTGTCCTTCATTTGAAATATGTACACATCTAAAATATAAAGTATATAACACTACGTGTAAGCTTGAGTACTGTTTTCACAATCAGTATGGCATGCACAAACTGCACTATTTCCTGCACAACTTTTTACTTTCATATTAAAACATTACATATACATATGCCTTCATTAAAGAATCACTATTATGATCTACATGCAGAAATTTATTCATATGAAATGTTTGCTTGCATTCATGTTCTCAATTTGAAACACGTTTCTAGGGTAAATAGAATAAAATGAATGACTATATGATAAATAATTTACATGTGGGGTTTAAAAACTTGCAAGCGCCATCATATATTTTGATAGATATAGATAAATACACATAAAAAAATGAATTTTGTTTAACTTTTTTTATTAAACAAAGTCTGATGGACTGGCGACCTGTCCAGGGTGTACCCCTGCCTCTCACCCAATGTGTGCTGGAGATAGGCACCGGCAGACCCCCGTGACCCCGAAAGAGAATAAACGGGTTTGAAAATGAATGAATATTAAACAAAGTTACATTATTATTTTCTCAGCCAATCACAAGGCAGCAACTCGATCGTTTAAGGCATGTAGACATGGTGAAGAAGAACTGCTGCAGTTCAAACCGAGAATCAAAAAAGGTGATTTACAGCACTTTGAACATGGCATGGAAGTTGCTTCCAGATGGGCTGGTCTGAGAGCCTCAGAAACTGCTGATCTACTGATATTTTCCTTCACAAAAATCTCTAGGTTATACAGAGAATGCCTTGTTGGTCAAAGGAGAATGGCCAGACTGGATCGAGCTGATAGAAAGCCAACAGTGATTCAAATACCACTCATTACAATCAAGGTCTGCAGAAGAGCATCTCTGAACGCACAACATGTCGATGTGGGTGGGCCACAATAGCAAAAACCACACCGGGTGCCACTCCTGTCAGCTAGGAACAGGAAACTGTTTGTGATTTACTCATGAATATTGGAGAAGCATTGTCTTGATGAGTCTTTCTTTTTTTTAACCTTGACCTGTCCTTAGGAGCCACCACATAGGGGAGTAGGTGCTTTGTGTGAGCTGGACAGTTGAGTTATCCAGGGGGGCGAACACCTGTACATACCTACGTACATGTTTAAATATACAGTGAGTATATATAGATGAGTCTTGGTTTCTGCTGCGACATTCAGATGGTACGTTCAGTATTTGGCGTCAACATCATGAAACCATGGCATCAGCGGTTCAGGCTGGTGGTAGTGAAATGGTGTGCAGGATATTTTCTTGGCACACTTGGGGCCCATTAGTACCAATTGAGCATTGCATCAGCGCCACAGCCTCCCTGAGTATTGTCGCTGACCATGTCCATCCCTTTAATGCATTGTCCCCATCTTCTGATGGCAACTTCCAGCATGGGAACACTCCACGTCATAAAGCTTAAATCATCTCAGACTGGTTCACTGTACTCAAATGGCCTCAACAGTCACCAAATCTCAATCCAGTAGAGCATTTTTGGGATGTGGTGGAACAAGAGATTTGCATCATGGATGTGCAGCCGACACATCTGCAGCAGCTGCTTCATGCTCTCATGTCAATATGGAACTAACTCAATGAGGAACGTTTTCAGTACCTTGCTGAATCTATGCCATGAATCACTAATCCAGATCTGAAGGTGAAAGGGGTCCAACCTGGTACTAGCAAAGTGTACTGTGAGGATGCATGTATGTGATGTTTTGTTATGTCTTCTATTTAACATTTATTCACTTTAAATACAATTATTTTCCATTGTGTTTGTTCTCAAGCATCATTTTAAAAAAGCCTGATATGAGTTAAAGAACTCAAAAACCAGATGTTGACACTTTTGTTATATACAGTCAGTGCTGATGACACAAACGCATCCTTCTCATTATTTTGCGAGTTTAATGTATTTAGCTGATTCGTTTTCCTGTATCCCCCTCAAGACGCCTTAGGTCTGTGATCAAAACTGGCATATTTTGTTTTGTTTGACTCCTGTGTGGTTTTTATTTATCTTTCAGAAATATATCCTCCTGCATATCGTCTGTATAGGGATCACGAACTCTGTCACGTGGTCTTAGATTACTCTTATAAATCACCATAACAGCCACTAAAAGACTCAACATGTCATGACCCCTTTAATATAACATAATTTTGACACATTTTGAAGTACTATATCTTGCGAGTATTTGGCTGTAGACAAGACATCACATGATAGCATAGAGATTAAGCTTTAAGGTAGGATCCTAGACTTTCCTTGGGGATCAGACCCCACTGCCCCTGGGTCCATGTATCTCTTTTAAAAACAGAAGACCTGCTTTTCAAAGGGTTTTAGCTCGAGAGAAGCATAAGAACAGCACGATGCTCTCAGTTCACACCTCCAGACTGCATGTAAAACAGCCAGGTGTGATTCTGGTTCATCTTTTTCTTCTCGGCTCTCGGCTGCTCGTCACATCCGCCACCTCCTCTCATCTTGAGCGACCGCGCCGCGTCATTATCGCACGCGGACAATGCGTGCTCGTACCCGTGCCGGGAGCACGAGGGGTTCACACCTCGGTGTCCGGTGAGAAACGAGTCAATAATAGTAAAACTCTCACAAACGTGAACTGCAGAAAGCCTGCGGTAAGAGACGGGGAGGTTCAAAGGACTGCTACTGTTGACAGAAAGATGATTATAGTGATTATATATCTTCTCCACCTTGATAACGGCCATTCACTCTTTCTCTCTTGTTTATGATCATCGCTGTGTCTAAAAGTAATAAATCGCTTAAATACATTTATGTATTTAGACATTGAATTTAAACGATTAACACAATTGAAAAATACATTATTTATACCAAATCTATTTTATCCTCTTTTGTTGTGTTTGGAATGTAAGTTATCCGCTTGTACTTTTCTCATGTAATTATACACACATGACAGTTTAAAATGTTTTTTTTTAACTAGAAAAAGATTCACTCCGTCCATTGTCTGGGCAAAGAATATGCAAGTTTAATTGAGTTTAGTTTTTTATTCGCAACAGTACATTCGTCTATTTCACACGCAGCCATGCATTTATATGTATTTTATTATATATTTATGTTGATACTGTTTTATTGAAGGCTACATTACCAGTATTTAAAGTATTGTGAGATATGTTACATTTTTGGTCAGATAATGACTCTTGACTACAACAGGGTGACCAATCGTCCTCTTTTGCCCAGATATGTCCACTTTGTACTTCTAGTCCAATATTTGTGACACTCTTTTATTATTTGTCTTATTGGAGTTAATGAGATATGCTGTTAAAGCTGGATTTTCTAACAAAAGAGTTCATATTTAGAACGTTATTTCATATTATTTATTTATTTTAAAAGAGTCTAGAGCTATTTTTATGCAAGTTTTTACATAGTTCATTTTATTTTATAACAGAAATTAATTTTGCACCATTGAATTATAATCAAGTATGTTCTTCAACCTCTGAGAATTCTGGCTGAATTTGTGTCTCAAGGCTATTGTGTCTCCCTTTTTCTGAAATTTTTCATAGTGTTTCTGTGTTTCTTCCCACCAGCCTCTCTCTTTCTTGCTTAAAACTGGCTGTGAAATGGGATAATGGTACGGAGCCCCTAAAGTATGGAATTCATTGTGTGCCAAAAACTGAACGTAATTTCAGCAAAAACAAATGGGAAAAAAATTGATTACAAAGAAATAAAAATCAGCCTGAAAACACAAATAATCAAGTAATTACCATAAAAATCTAACTTGATTTTAAATACACTCCATTTTTTATTTGTTCCTTTTTAAGCTTCGGTTTCGCTTTGCTGAGTTTTGATTATGGTCTCAGCATCTTCGCTTTTGCCTTCTAATTTTTTTGTTTGCGATCTTGAAAGTTACGTTTGTCATTCTGGCGCAAACTTTCCATGGGGGCCCTCATTGGCTAGTACGGTATGAGTATGGTCATTGGCTAGTTTACGGTTGAGTCCCTCAATCTGAATTTTGTCTCAGGAGAATAAAATCACTTTTTTTGCCAGCAAATTCTCTGTATATTGTCATGTGAGAGACATGCCAATGAATTGAACAGGAGTTTTCCAATGTCAATATCTCAGCCGCTGACTAACAGTTTCATTCAGTATCTTGAAATGTGAAAATCTCTTCTTTCTGGGATTTTGCTACTTATTAGGAACTAGCGTTTTATTTGATATGGTTACAATAGCTATTCTAAGGAATTATTATCACTTATGACCTCTGAAAGAGCGGCAAACTGAGACAAAGGTTCACTTTATGCATCGTCTGTGCTAACAAGAAGCAGCTGGAGTTAAAGTGTTTTCGTCTATTTCACACGCTGCCATTTTAAGCACAATAACCATGATGGTGCTGAAACAAACCTGAAACTATTGCCAAGGTATTTATTTAGTTATATTGATCCTGTTTTATTGAAGGCTACAACAACAGCATAAAAACGTATTGTTAGATATATTGCATTATTGGTTAGATAATGTGACCAGTCGACTTCTGAAAAGAAGATCATCAGCAGAAAAAGAAAAGAACAAAAAATAAACAGCCACAAGACGTAGAGTAAAAGATGCATCCGTTTGTAAAGGGGAAGAGAAGAGCCACTGAAGTCGCAGAGATCCAGGCAGGTCATTCAAAAGGTAACGTGATTAAATACAGAAAATATGACGAAGCATATCTTGCTCTCGGATTCACTGTTAATGTCGTTGGTGAGGAAGAAAGGCTGCCTAAAAACGCTGGCAGCGGACAGCATGAAACTTGGTTCAGGGAGCTTTGTGAGGGGTGGGGGGTAAGGGTAGGGAGGGTGATGGGGGGGGGGTCCAGATTTTTTTAAAGGTTTAAAGGGGGGCTTGAACCGCTGCTTTATACTAAACCTATGAAGGAATTTAAATCTTGTGTAATGTACCCCACCCTAAAATCAGTTAACCCAAGCCAACTTTACAACAGAACATTTAATCAAACTGAGGCCCCGTACCCAGTTATTTTGAAAATGGGGATATTTCTGTGTGGTTACACCTTTTTTATGTAAACCCCTCCCCTCTATATATATATATATATATATATATATATATATATATATATATATATATATATATATATATATATATATATATATATATATATATATATATATATATATATATATAACCCAGCTAAAGACGAAACAACTTTAAAGGTTTTTAATATAACTCTATTATACGTTTTATTTTTGTCTTGCATACATGATTTTTTTTGTTACATTAATAAGTTAATTCGTATTTATTTTTTTATTTGTTTATTTATTTATTTATTTATGTTTTTGCTTGGTTTGCTAGTAAGCCGAGCTCTTCAAGATGTGCCGAAAGCGCGCTCATGTTTCAACTGAACTGATGGCTGCACTGACCAATCAGCTTACGTTCTTTGTTCCAATAGGCGTAGACAGTTGAAATTGCCAATGAAGTTTGTTGTTGGGCGACAGTGGGCGGGCTCCTGGTAGTGCTCAGCCTCGCGACCATTAAACCCTTAGTTGTGAGGAAAAGTTAGTTTCGACGCGTTTTTGTGCCAATGCTCCGTGAATTGTCTTCGTTTAAATTATATGTGTGACATGTCGTAGGTTTTATCGCAGATACAAGTGGAATATAAGCAACGCAAGCCGAAGAAAAACGCACTTTTGCGGTCTGAAAGTTTTCCTTGGGACGTCAGGGACGCGGAGGATAGAGTTTCACTCCGGAATCAGAATTTCCTTTACGTTGCTCTTAAATCTGATTTAAACCGTTATAGTTTCACCCAATTGTATGCGAAAGAGAAGCTGGAGTTGGTTTGTGGAGTTTAATTGGAGAAAGATTTCCATGAGCTGGGTCTCAGGAGTTTTTTTTATCATAAAGGGTTTGGTAAATAACGTTTACTCGATCTTTTGTTTCACTGGATTGTTCTTATCGGAGACGAGTGATTTGATTTTAATCCGAATCTAATGAGCTGACATCAGAGTATTGGAACTCTCTGGAGATGGATCATGTTTCTGGGACTAATGTGGTTTTCTTCTGGTTCTGGCTGTTTCTTTCTGCGTTCACCGCGGCTGAGGAAGGTAACTATGGGAATGTAATATCGCATTAATAAATGTTCATATTTCTTCTCGTGACATGTAAAGGGGATTTGGATTAACTTATTTTTGTTTAATAAGTTGTTTTAAATAAAATGAAAAATTCTAAATACTTTGAATTGTATTAAAAGGACAATTAAACACTATGGAAGTAAAAACCCTGTTAGTCAGAATATATATTCTGTTTTTGCTCCCACATTTTTAGCCCGGAAACTTTTATCTTTAACGTTCTCTAACGTTTACCTTCTTAACGTTTTTAACTAATGTTCCCCGTAATCAGAATACTGCCTTCATGCCCCCACCCCATTCCTTTATTAAATGGCAAATACGATTTAAAATAAGAATAGATCTGCAAGCATTGAAAAAAATGAACAAATTTAAAGAAATTAAACACTCAGATAGCTTTTTATGTTGATGTAGATTAATTAAATGAGACACAGTGGAATAAATCTGCTTAAGTTTTCAAGTTGTGGCCCGTTCAATGAAAGAGTAAGATGACATTAAATGTGTAGTAGCCGTATCATAGACCATAAACTAAAACTTCCGAACATTATCAAAACTTCATAAAATATATTCTGACCTCAAGAGGATGCTGCAATTAAACTTTTGGAGTAACCTCGGGGCATAGAGACATACCAATTTTTGTTAAGATACGTTACTGCATATGCTAAAAGCAATGTTTTAGCTAAAGTGGGCTTGGTGGGCATGACTTGTAGTGAAGATCCAAAATGATGGAGGTATTTTGGGTAATTTTCGTATCTACTTTTGGGCACTGGGCTGAAACTATTATTAACTTTGTATTATAATAATTTCCTCCAAGTTTTGTGTCGATAAACTAAAATATTGTGGATTCACTAAAATATTATTCATTTTTATTGAGTGTTTAATTATGATTGTTCAATTGGGAGATAGAGTGATACAGAAATACAGTGTCTCCCCTATGTTTCATATGTTTTTCCCACTACTCGGCACTCAGGGTTACCACTGACCTCTCCAGGCAGAACCAGATAGCATTCTTTGGTTCCTGCTCCACTTTAAATCTTAAAATCAGTTCTCTGCAGAGAAGCAGACAATAGTGTTTAGACTCTTCGTATAAACTGAGCTGATGGAACAGTTTTGTGAAGTGCTAATGAAGCTCATCAGTGCAATTAACCCTGAAGCATCTAGAACATGGTCTCCTTAATCAATTCCTGCTCAGCCAATCACACGCCTCGTTACCTCTGTCTGATCTGCCAGGGGGTGGAGCCAGAGAGAGGGAAGTGATGGTCGGTTGAGGCAGGGCTTTGATCTCAGTGAGGGTTGTTAAAACTGGTTAACTAACTGGTTAAACTGGTTAGCTGATCATAAATCTATTCTAAACCCTGTATCATGTAACTAGTTAAAATGAATTTATTTGTTCTCACAGCAGAAATCTTTTTTGTTTTGAGGCAAATGTATCTCCTTTGGGAATGAGAATGTCCTCCAACAAACTTTATAATATTGAGAATGATTAAATGAGAAGATCAGCTAGAGAAACCTTATTTTAGGTCTGAGAGTGAACTTCAGTTTAGTGTTCTGTTTCCCCTTGGTTTAAAATGTGGGCTTTGTATAATTTGGCGAGTGAGCAATCATCAGGACCTCTGTCTAATATTTGTAGTGAAGGCAACAAAAAAAGCTGTTCGAATCTAAATCAGGGCGAATGATTTTGGAATTTATTCTAATTCTAATTTTGATTTTTTTTTTTTACAATATTGTGATTTTCCAAAGCTTTTTCTGTTCTGTATTTTCCCCAGGCCTATTTGTTATAATAAAATGCAAGAACAGATATCACTTTTATTCATCAACAACAATCACAAAAGTAATATAACTGATTTGTTGAACTTTCTGTCTGAACTAACAAAACAAATAACAAAAAATCCACAAAATGTTAGGATTATAATGAATTATATGAAACTAAATTGTTACATTACCACATATAAATAATGCAAAACTAGCTGGATAATTGTAACATGAATTGTACATTTGAACTGATATTGAAAGTCAACAGAGAGATATCAACATTAACTTATTTATCTCTCCCTTCCAATCAGAAGAAGTGATCACATGACACAGACACACTTTTATGGCTTCATTGTTCTGGCAGAATGTCATTGTTTCTGAAAATGACTGCTTCCATGTCACACATCAATCCACGTTACACCATTCCTTGGCACAAATTCTTCCCCAATGATTGCCTTTCAGAGTTATATGAAACGGTTTCTCTCATAGCGACAGCGCATTAGCTTTAACTATTCTCATATAGAGAGCCAGGCTCTGTCCTGTGTCCATGTTGATCTTCACTGTGCAGTTTATTAATTAAGACGTAATTCACAAGAATGTTTGAGGTCACGCATAGCAAAAGCGCTTAATTCTCAGCTTCTGATATGTTTAGAACACATTGAATCCCAAGAGAAAGGGTCCACTTTATTCTAAAGGATATTGTAAAACACAGAAAAAGCTAATACATTTTTTGTGTGCACTTTACATGTTGTCCTTGAAAGACAAAACTGACTTATCTAACTTATTGTTTAGCAGCAATTAGTTTTAAGTAATTAAAAATTTTTGGTGTAAAATTGTGCTTATATTGTTAAAATTGTTTCACAAAAATGCAGCTTAGAAGGCTTCAGATGACCCCTGTTATCTGTGATTGGCCCAAAACATTTTTGGCCACCTGTGATTGGCTGAAAAATCTTGATCAGGGCACTTCTATGTAGTAGCAGGGCTCTAGACTAACTTTTTGCACTGGTTGCACTGGTGCGCCTAAATTTTTTTCTTAGGTGCACCAGCACAAAAGTTAGGTACACCCAAATTTTCAACTGCATCACATTTAACACCGCATTTTCACAAGTTCACTTTTTTTAGTTATCTATTCATTTATTTTTTTTAAATCACTGTCCATAGACAATATTGACTTGTAAATGAATAACTAACAACCTGGTCAATATAAAGTTCTTTATTTGAAGCACAATTCCACAAGAAAGGTAACTAAAACTTACTGAAAAGGTGTTTAAAGTGCTTTACTGAGCTGAAATTTAAAACTTTAAACTGATTTTGGTCCCTAAGAGCAGCAAATACAAATAAAAACGATAATACCATTTACTACCCAGATCAAGAGTTTATAATGCAGCCTATTTATTTATTTTTTTATTTTAAGTGTCAGAATATTATGGTTAATGCAGTAACGAGACGGTAGGCATATTATTGACATAGGCTCCATAACATGACATGGCTTACCTTGGGCATGAGCATGCTCGACCTCAATGTGTTCAATAATATATTCACCGGTCTTCCTTTCCGCAAGATACGACTGTACACAATGACGCATTCCTTTGTGGCGATATATGTGCCTCCGTCGATTAGGAATTCCATGTACGCACTGTTCACAATTTGCACAGACGTTTTTTATTTTCAATGTATCTGCGATGACTCCTATAAATTGGGTGCGCGCGACATCATTGCTGTACGTCGGGTTTACGTTCAAGCCATTTTTCTTCATAAGAATTATTTCGGACTTGAATTTAGTGAAGGGAGTTCTTCTTTTGCAATATTGTAGGCAACGTTAAACTTAATTATCATCTCGGCCTCGTCTGATGATCTGTTTGCTGCTGCCTGCCGCTGTAAAGGTAGGTTCACATCGAACGCGGTTCGCGCGGTAAGCGCGGAGGGTTTCCATGTTAAGTCAATGCAAAGACGCGTTTGCGCGCGTCTGAGGCTTCAGCGGCGCGGTAAACGCGAATTGAGCGGCGCGCTTGCCGCGATAGGCGCGTATTGAGCCGCATGAATGGGTGATACGCGTGTTGTGAGCCGCGCGCAGGAGGCGGACCGGCCGTAGACGGAGTTTCGTTTTTTTTTTCCCCTTGAACGACGGGTCGCACCGGTGCAACCTTTGATTTTTTTTAGTCGCACCATTGAGAAATTAGGTCGCATATGCGACCAAATTGGTCACACTCTAGAGCCCTGAGTAGCCGCAAAAACTCCAATGTTGTCAGCTCTAAAGAGAGTGATGGTGGTATTGTGATCCGGCTAGAATATTTATGGGTAGGCATGATGTGCCGCGTGTCAAAAGTGTTTACTAAAGTAGGGATTTCAGGTTTGGTCTCTGTATTGAGGGGCGGCATGCACTCGTTTAGCTTTTGTGTCATTTCCATGAGACGCTTTGAAGTCGACGATCCAAGTCTTTTTGTGTTTGGTTTTGACACTGGTGGTTGGTATTTTCTACATTCAGGTATCATTCCACGTTGTGGTGTTTTTTTACACAAACTTTTTCATTATTTTCTGTAATGTACTGATAAACATTAGACTTTCAAATATTTCAGGTTCCTTTACACACAGCTGAAGTAGTTCAAGCCTTTTATTGTTTTAATATTGATGATTTGGGCGCACAGCTCATGAAAACCCAAAATTCCTAGTGCAAAAAAAGTGCATTTCACATCAAGGTTCTCTAAACGACCTAATTTGTAACCTATTCATCTAAATCAACTAATTAACTCTAAACACCTGCAAAATATTCCTGAGGCTTTTAAAAACTCCCAGCCCGGTTCATTACTCAAAACCACAATCACGGGTAAGACTGCTGTCCTGAAGGCCATCATTGGCACCCTCAAGCAGGAGGGTTAGACAGAAAGAAATTTCTGAACGAATCGGCTGTTCCCAGAGTGCTGTATCAGGGCGCCTCATTGGGAAGGAAAAAGTGGCAAAAAACGCTGCACAAAGAGAAGAAGTGACCAGACCCTGAGGAAGATTATGGAGAAGGACCAATTCCAGACATTGAGGGACCTGCGGAAGCAGTGGATGAGTCTAGAGTAGAAACATCCAGAGCCACAGGCGTGTGCAGGAAATGGACTACAGGTGCCGCAAGCCACTTTTGAACCAGAAACAGCTGCAGAAGTGCCTGACCTGGACTATAGAGAAGCAGCACTGGATGGTTGCTTGGTGGTCCTAAACAACCGTACTTTTTACAACGGTAAAAAAAGTACTTTTTCGGATGAAAGCAAATTTTCCATGCCATTCAGAAATCAAGGGAAATGCCAAAATGCCTGAAGCCCAGTGTCAAGTACCCACAGTCAGTGATGGTCTGGGGTGCCGTGTCAGCTGCTGGTGTTGGTCCACTGTGTTTTATCAAGGGCGGGGTCAATGCAGCGAGCTATCAGGAGATTTTGGAGCACTTCATGCTTCCATCTGCTGAAAAGCTTTATGGAGATGAAGATTTCATTGTTCAGCACGACCTGACACCTGCTCCCAGTGCCAAAACCACTGGTAAATGGTTTACTGACCATGGTATTACTGGTGCTCAACTCTCCTGAGCTGAACCCCATAGAGAATCTGTGGGATATAGTGAAGAGAAAGTTAAGAGACGAAATACTCAACACTCTGGAGGAGCTTAAGGCTGCTATCGAAGCATCCTGGGCCTCCAGAACACCTCAGCAGTGCCACCGGCTGAATGCCTCCATTAGGGCTGGGTATCGTTCAAAAATGTTCGATACAGATAACCTGAATTTGATACCGGTACCAAACGATACTTTTTTTGATACTTTTATTTTAAGATATAGATTTTAACAAGATTACATAACACATAGTCGCAGAGAAACTTTGGTTTTATTTTTTCAGGATGTTTGTGACACTTTCACAGCTGGCTTATCTCTAAGACCAATAAGCAAAGGAACAAAAGCACAAAATGAACAAAGTGCGGGGTTAACATTTGCTGTTAAAGGTTAAAGCTTAAAGCATTTTAGTATCAACTTAGCTAGGTATTTAAAGCCATCGAAACCGTACATGATGCTACACAGCATACGTTAATCACGATTAATAAATTGACCGCGCACAAACTTAAACTTAACTGTAACGGTACAAAAGCATGAAGCGCTAAAAGTTAGCTGATTTTGTATGTCTTTTTACCTGCTGGAGCAGCCATCGCGCCGTATCCTCATCGGTCACGGAAGGCGACGCTTGTGGTGGGCATGTTGTTGGAGGCTCTGAGTCAGGAAAATATTGAGAAGAGGATGATCATGATGATGATGACTGCACCGGCGTGATCCTCCTGCAGTAAATTAATTCCGTGTACTGTTAGGTGTTAAGATTTTTTGAGATTGGGTTTTCATGAGCTGAATGCCAAAATCATCAATATTAAAACAATAAAATGCTTGAACTACTTCAGTTATGTGTTTAAATGAATATGAAATATATGAAAGTCTAATGTTTATCAGTACATTACAAAAATAATGAACTTTATCACAATATGCTCATTTTTTGAGACGGACCTGTGGATTTGTTGTCTTACCTGACGCTACTGCAAATGCAATTCATTGTTCAGCCCTAATTGAAATGTGATTTACTTTCATTGAATCCATGCAAATTCATGAAACTTTAGTGTTCCACTGTTAGCATAGCCTCTCGTATCACTGGTGTTTGTTAGCAGAGCTAAATTTGTGATAAAGTGATGACTGATCATTAGAGAGGTGAATCTGCCGATACGACATGGATCATGATGCAGGAGCTGCAGTCCAATGCATTGACACTGTAGCCCATGTGATTTCCTTACTTGTTTTTAAATATAGTTTCATTGAAACATTTAGCAAGAACATGCGTCACTTGAAAACCATGGAACAAAACTCTTATTTTCTTTATTCAGACTAATTAGTCAGGGGTGAGGCGATTGTCACCGTTTTCATTGTTAAAGCATAAATTCTTTACCTTTTCAACTGAATAACGCTTGGCGGTATAAGGCTTATTTTAGAATTGTGTGCTATTTTGGTATGTTGGTATATAGTTGCCATATTTCTGTTATTTTTTTTATTAAAAGTAAATGGGAGAGGGAAACTGAATCCAAACAACCATTTGAACGGACCGTTAATGCATCGCACTTTGAGTAAATGTACTTTCCTGCAATTGGGGATGTTGGTGTTTTAATACTATGTGGAATATTCGAGTAAAGTAAAACATGTGACTGTTGAAATGCTTTTAAAAATTGATATTTTAAAATACTTATAGAATTTGCTGTAAACAAACAAACAAACACCTGTTTAATACAAAGCAAAAAAATGTGCTTACACTTCAATAAAAATGCATGCAAATACAGCTCTAGATTCTTAGCAGGATTACATTTACAAAAAAAATAGGTGATTGGAAGACTAGGGATGCAACTGTACACAAAGCTCATGGACCCTCGGTTTTCAACCAAAGTTTTCGGTTTGGTTCGGTTGTGATAGGTTAACAGTAGGGGTGTAACGGTTCACGGTATGTATTGAACCGTTTCGGTACGGCCTGTTCAGTTCGGGACACTTGCGTACCGTTTCGGTATATTTTTTAATTAAATAATATAAATATTATAATTAGCGCGATATTAAGCGCAGCGGAACAATATTCCTAGGCGAGTTTCCGTACGGACGCTATTGAGTGACGCACAGTAGAGCTGCACGAGTAACTGAGAAATGGCAACAGCGAAAGAGAATCCAGAGCTTGAAGTCATCTCACTACGGTCTCCTGTTT
>SRMA01027352.1:51219-62136 GCA_007224835.1 Danionella cerebrum
CACTTGTGGCTCTTTACTCCTGCTCTCTTTTACCCATCCCTGGTCTCTGTTGGCACTAGTGGCTCTGTCTTGTTGCTCTTTATTTCCCATCACTCCTCTGTCACCCTAGTGGCTCTCTCCTGCTACTCTCTTTTACCCTTCACTGCTCTCTGTCACGATTTGTTGATCTGTCTTACTGCATTGTTTTACCTGTTTCTGCTTTCTCTTTATTTTAACTGCTTGCCCCTTTCTCTTACTACTAGCTTCTCTCGATTAGCGCTTGTAGCTGTCACTGCTCGCTCTCCTCTCTTATTGCTCAATGCTTTCTCATTTTATATTGCTGTTATGGCTCAAGTTTGCTCATCTATGACACAGCTACGTTGCTCTCTTTTACCACTTGCTGCTCTCTCTTCCTGCTCACTCACTCACTCATCATCTCTTACATTTCATTTGATGACTAGCTTTCAGATGTACGATGAGCTCGGTTAAAGTGTAAACCTCCATGGGATTTGCTTTGTACAGAAGTTGCTGATCTTCATACGGTACACTCCTTGTTAGCTGTGTGTTTGACATTTTTAACATTGTGTGTTTCAGAGGTGCTGATGGACACCAAACGTGAGACCTCTGACCTGAAGTGGACCATCTACCCCAGTGCTGACCCAGAGGTCACACACACTACACAATATGTTCAAGATGTAGTTACTGTTAAGTTGAGCACAATTAAAGGTTTCTTTCCATCTCATAGTGGGAGGAGGTGAGCGGTCTGGATGAGGAGGGCAACATTGTGCGTACCTTTCAGGTGTGCGCCTCTCACACCTCGTCCAGTCAATGGCTGCGCACTGGTTTTATGGATCTTCGAGGTGCCTCTGTGGTGTATGCTCAGATTCGCTTCAGCATGATGGAGTGCACAGCGCAGCCTCACTCACTCACCCCTTGCAGAGAGACCTTCAGTGTCTACAGCTTCCAGAGTGATGGGGACACAGCCACAAACTCTCAGCCAGCATGGATGGAAAACCCTTGGAGCAAGGTATATCCAAATTTACATTACATTAACATTTATTCATTTAGCAGACACTTTTATCCAAAGCAACTTACAGTTCAGGAGTAAGCAGTTCCGGGTTAATCATAAGACATGCACATGGACGTTCACATCAGAGCTCAGCCGTGGACACTCTTTTCTGTCCTCTTACTGATGCAGGTGGACACGGTGGCAGCAGACTTCCTGCTAAGTCCTGGTAAAGAAAGGAAGTGGAACCTGCGCACTCTCCGCATAGGTCCACTGTCGAGGAAGGGCTTCTATCTGGCCTTCGTTTCCCAGGGTGCCTGCATGGCTCTGCTTTCAATCAAAGTCTACCTGAAGAAGTGCCCCAGCCACATCCGCTCCTTCTCCGCTTTCCCTGAGACCCTCCCCCACTCTCTGGTGCAGCTGGCCAGGGGAAAGTGTGTAGACAACTCTGGCCCCACCCACCACAGCCAGGCCCCACCCACCATGCTCTGCCGAGAGGATGGCCAGTGGGCGGAGCCTCCATCATCAGAGTGTGTGTGTAATGCTGGGTTCGAACCCGTGGAGGATCAAAGCTGCCGAGGTGAGTCACTGGACCAGAGAGCTACAACAAAGAAACTTCAGCGGCTCTCCTGAATGTGTAAAGCAGTGTTCTCTCGCTCGTTCCCCTATTCTTCATGGAGATTTTATGAACTTCAAATGAACAGGCTCTGAATGTTTTTACTTTAAGCTGAGTTTAGCTCTGATTTTGAGTCACCTACAGGTTTTAAGACTTTACTGGCAACTGCCTGGAATTGTAGGCAAGTTGGAGCTCATGCACACGGGCACAGACACTCACACCAAAGACATGATCCGATAGATGCCAACTGGTCGGGAGATATTTGGAATGCTATATATCTGGAGCTGTCAGTGAATCAGACTCATGAAGGGCTCCTACTGGAAGGCTTCTGACTACTATTACCTGCAGCCAATGAGAGAGAGCGGTATCCGGGTCAATGGGAAGTTGGGGAGGTGATACAGAGGCATAGAACGTAATATCAACAATGGTTTTAATTCAAAAAGGGCGTCTTCTCTGTCTAGTTTGACCCAAGAAAGGAAAAAATAACTTGAAGGCTCCTATTTTTAGGTCTTGCGCTCCAGTCTTGCACATGTGACCTTGTGTTTTCTAGGCTCTTCTTGTGAGAGTTTGGTTGTGAGCTGTAGTTTGCTGACATGACACAAAGTTGTCTGCAATTCTTTTTAAAGTCATGCAGTGTAAACTCCCAGTATGAGTGGCTATTGCGACCTATTGACTAAATGCTTACCCAGAAAGACATGCAGTGTGAAAGATCTGTTTTTAGACAACTGTCTGAATTCGGCAGTATCGAGGTCTCTCTTTTTCTGTAGCAAAACATCTTTATGTGTGTCTGCTCCTTTGAGTTTGCAAGGGTTTAATGCAAGTGTGTGGTGAAAAATCATCAACGCTTTTCCTGGGTTTGTGTGCAGCCTGCCCCCTGGGACAGTTCAAGCCAGCGGCGGGGGCAAGTGTGTGTGGAGTGTGTCCTGACAATAGCAACACACAGTCGAGTGGATCCAGAGAGTGTGTGTGTCGCCTGGGCTTCTACCGAGCACCAGCCGACCCCCCGGACTCACCCTGCACAGGTGAGCGAGAGAGTCTCTGGTGATATGACTGAGCCACATATCAGTGACTTTATTTTTTTTATTGATTTATTTTTTTTAAATATGTTTATTAGTTTTTTTGATGTGAACAGTAGAGGGAGACAGGAAGAAAGGTGGGGAGAGAGAATGGGGAGGGATGGGAAAGACGACAGGCTCGGGGCTCGAACCTGCGTCACCCTGTGCAACCGTGCATATATGTCCTGTGCACCGTCCACTATATCACGGGCCAGGACAACTCTTTATTTTTACCAGTGGTGGCCGATCATATATTGTGGAGGTTTATAATTGAGAATGTGTTTATTCTTTCTAATAGTATTTATTTTACAATATTAAACGATTTCCTGTGTTTTGTGCAATGCTAGGCTGGTTAGCATAACCGCTAATATTGCTACGCCACCATTTGTTAGGCAGCAATGCTCTCTTTAACGTTGGGGTGTCATCATCGATGCCCAACCCTAAAGCTATTACATTATAATTACAAAAACACACTTTATCTGCATTGTTCTTCAGCGCGGGTCTGCTTTTATCACTTCGGGGTCATGCAGTGCACCCGATCTGCATAGAGATGAGCTGTACCAGAGATTAATCGGATTGGTCAGTGGGCGGAGTTTAGAACTATGGGTGTAGAGAGCCGTTTTCAGCTCACAAAAAGAAATACATGATTACACAAACATCCGTGTAAGATTCTGAATAAAACTTTAGGCAGCCCTGTATAAACTGGTATTTACTGATCTGTTTGTTTTACCAGCCCCGCCCTCTGCCCCGCGCAGCCTCATCTATCAGCTGAATGACTCTGGGCTCTCTCTGGAGTGGGCAGAGCCACTGCTGGCAGGTGGGCGCGCGGATCTTTCCTACAGTGTTCAGTGCTCTCACTGCCCTGCCAGCCGCTGTGTTCCCTGCTCAGACACCATCAGCTACCATCCATCCCAGGTGGGTGTGACTGGAAGGCGTGTCTTCATCCGCGGACTCCTCCCACACTCTACCTTCACCTTCACCGTACAATCAGAGAATGGAGTGAGCGCCGTCAGCCACACGAGCCCTGCCTCCTCCTCCATCAATGTCACCACCAGCACAGATGGTGAGCATCTTTCACAGATAAAAACTCGTGCTCCTTTGGCTGATCTGCTTGAGTGAGCTGGAGATCTCATCTTCAGCTGTGTTCAGATTTAGAACCAAAGTTCTGGGGTCAGCGTTTGCCTTAGCTTCTCCTGTATGAGTATGTGATGCAGTGTGTGATCTTGTGCTCAGTCTGGGTGACCGTGTCCGGTCTCAGGAGGCTGAGGGCATCCGAGAGCAGCATCTCCATCAGCTGGAGCAGTCCTCCTCACTCTTCTCATCCAGTCCAGGAGTTCCAGCTGCGCTACAGCCCCAAGGTCAGTTTAATGCGGCTCAGAATGATTCGGTTCTCTTTGATTCAGTTCTGAATTTTTCAGTTCTCTTTGATTTTAATAAAAGTGACCCGGGTTAGTTTGATTCAGTTAGACTGACTCAGTTTTGAATGTTTTTGTTTAAATTGATTTAGTATGACTTGAGTTCTATTTGTTTCGGTGTAGAATCACTCAGTTCTATTTGAATTGTTTTGTTGAATGACCCAGTTGTATTTGTTTAGATTCAGAATGATTTCGCCATTCTTTAGATTGGTTTTCATTTGATTTGGTTTACAGCGACTGTTTTACTTGATTCAGTGTAGAATTATTTATTTTACGTTTTTGTTTAGAATGATTCGGTTTGGAATGACTGTGCTTTCGATCAATTTCACAATGATTTGTTACCATCTGATTTGGTATGGAACGCCTCGGTTCTAGGCGGCACACTGGCGCAGTGGGTAGCACTGTTGACTTCCAGTTAGAGGCTGTCGCTTTGAGGCTCGCCGGTGACTTTCCTGGAAGGAGTTTGATTGCGTGGGTTTCCTCCTTGTACTTTCACCTGGTTTCCCCCAAAATCTCAAGCGTCAAGTTAACTGAATAATCTAAATTCCCACTTATGTGTGTTTGTTGCCCTGCGATAAACTGGCGACCTGTGCAAGGTGTACCCCCGCCTCTCACCCGATGTGCGCCCCAGCAGACCCCCGTGACCCCGAAAGGGATTAAGTGGGAAGGAAAATAAATGAATGAATGCCTTTGTTCTATTTGTTTCAGTTTAGAATCACTCTGTTCTATTTCATCTAAATCAGAATGATTCAGTTCTCTTTGATTCCATTTAGAATGACTCAGTTTCATATGATTCATAATATGACTCGGTACTATTTGATTCAGTTCAGTTTAGCGCTTTCTGTTTGAAGTGTGGATTTCACGTCACTGTTGCCCTTTGACCTCTCTAGGGTCAGGAGGAATCGTGGCAGTACGTCAGCAGCCGGAGCAACTCTGTGACGGTGAATCACCTGAGCCGAGCTACTCAGTATCAGATCCAGGTCAGGGTCAGGACCTCTGCGGGGTACGGTCCGTTCAGCACGGTGGAGATCCTCGGCACACTTCCTGATGGTACACACACCTCTGCTAAACCACTTCTCCACCCTCACACACTCCTCCGCTGACCATGTTTGTTTGTCTCAGATGAAGCATCCCCATCTCGGATGGTCCTCACTGGTGTGCTGGTTGCTTTGGGGCTGCTCGTCCTCATTGCTGTGGTGATTGTTGCCGTTTTCTGCTGCAGGTGAGATGTGATTGGTGTTTTGTTCGAGGTGCAGGGTCAATTATTGTACCATTGGGCCAATCAAAACAAATATCTACAGGAGGGAAGTAGGGCTGGGCACTTTGGCAAAATTTTGCAATGTAAAGCATGTCTTAAAAATGGGGGAAATTCCTGTATGTTGTTTACATTATGTGTCAACCATTTAGAATGAAGTTTATGATGGGAAGCTGAAGGTTAAAACTAAAACTGTTCACTATAGCTCTGCAGGTTTGGCCAGTGAAACTGAAACACTCTTCAGTATAGTTCTGTAGGTTTGGATAGTGAAACACTGCCCAGTATAGAGGTGGATGTTTAGACAATGAAACTGAAACACTGTTCAGAATAGGACTTGATGATGTAATATACAGCTGCAGGGGCAGATAGACAAAGCTGAGTCATAGGAGAGGTATTCAGATCTTTTTAAGATCTTCTCTTTCTATTTCTACCCATCTCTTATAACTCTACCCTAGGCTGGTTTTCCTGAACAATTCTCACTCTGAACATGTTCAGAGTAGAGTGAGAGGAGCTCAGTGTTTGGTACAAACATGTGATCTTTCTTTTACAGACACTCGAGATGCTCAAGGGATCCAGATCCTGATAAGAGCAGCCAGTTCCTTATGGGCCCAGGTGAGTGACCAGAGCGGCGTGTGATCCGTTAAGATCAGGAACCAGTCCTTTGTTCGTTTTGAGTCACAGACAGGCTGTTCCCATATATGGGGTTAATAAAGGATGATGTAAACTGTTACGTCTAGGTTATGCGAAGCAGACACCGTAGCTTTATGTAGCAATAACACTTTTTAATTACTGGTCAGGAGTGTTGTGTGGCATTATTATTTTCAAACATTGTTTCCATTTAATGAAGATATATTTCTAATAAGATTAGTGATGATCAGTGGTCAGCTGTGCTTACAAGCTGTTTTAACCACTGGAGGTGTTGTTTTACAGGCTGTTTTAACCTGCCTCGCCAAGTGTGGTAAAAGACATCCAAATACGCCGTTACCAATAACAGCACATTGGTATTAAAAGTGAACAAACTGAACCACCTGCGTGGTATTAATAGACCTTTGCGAAGTAAATCAACACCTGCCAGCCAATCAGAATCCAGTGTCCAGACAGACCATGAATCAATTCATATTATTTAAATGTTTCTTATAAACATATAGTCAGTTGTTGTCTATTGATGTAGAGTACAAAATCATTGTGATCTTTCACCCCATAGCATCGTTATTAAAAACAAATACAACCTTTCTCATTCTACGAATAAAACGCGGGTGCTTTCACACCTCTAGTTCGTTTAATTTAGTCCAGACCAAGAGGAACACCTGATACAGTGTTGCAATCGTCTGCAGATTTAGTCGTCATTCACACCACACTGATCGCTCTGGTCCGCACTAATTGAAACTACAGCCATTTGACATCACACGGGGCACTTGTTGGTTACATCTGTCATCGTACGTGTTTTCTCGACTGCTTTTTGATTGGTGAGAATGAACGCACACACAAAAGGAAAACAACAGAGGACAAAAAGCCAGAACACAGGGACATCCCATACTGCCATGCGCGTATGGTGACATTTTGTTAGCTAGTTTGATCATGTTCTCACCACAAACTAACTGCTTTAGAGTTTATTTGGAACCAGAGTGAGACCATTGAGTTCTGACCACTAGTTCGCTTTGGTCCGATCTGGAGTTCGGTTGCTGCCACAAATCCTCTCTTTTCTTCACATTTTTGTAATCTTTCTGGTGCTCATTAAACAGCTCCCTGTGATAAGCCACCAACAGTAGTGTTGGGTTAGTTAGTTTTAAAAAGTAATTAATTACTAATTACTTGATTACTTTTGTATTTAACATACTTTTCTAAATACTGTGTCAGAAAAGTAACTCATATTTGCTAAATACTTCTCAAAATTTGTAAAAACATTAAATGGACAAACAATAGAAATTAAAAATAGTCTTTTACCATCTCTTAATTATTTTGGTAACACTTTACTTGAATGGGTGTGCATAATGCTGACAGGACACTGCCATAATCATGACATGACACCTGTCATGAACGTCAATGAATGCTTATGACAGTTGTCATAAGGTGTCAATCGGTAAATTATGACACTTTTGATACAAAGTTGACAAAGTTTGATGACAACTTGACATTAACCAAGACAACATAACCTGTCATAAACATGACATAGCAGACCTAATTGTCAAACTGTGAGAAAGTATTGTTTTATATCTTTAACATGACATTGAGCCAGTGGTTCTCAAAGTGGGGGGCGCTCCCGCCCAGGGGGGTTGGTGGTGGCAGATCATCAGCAGAAAAAGAAAAGAACAAAAAAAATAAACAGCCAAAAAACATGGAGTAAAAGATGCATCCGTTTGTAAAGGGGAAGAGAAGAGCCACTGAAGTCCCACAGACCGAGGCAGGTCACTCAAAAGTTAACATGGTTACATGCAAAAAATATGACGAAGCAGGATTCAGGGAGCTTCGTGAGTGATGGGGGTGGGGGGGCAGATTCTTTTAAAGGTTTAAAGGGGGGCTTGGCCAAAAAAGTTTGAGAACCACTGCATTAAGCGATCATATATGGTTGGTTTTGATATTGGCTGTCATGACACCATTATAAACAACACCACCCCCCCGGACCGGAGCGCCCCCCACTTTGAGAACCACTGGCTTACTGGCATGTTAAACATATAAAACAATACTTTCTTACAGTTTGACAATTAGGTCTGCTATGTCATGTTTATGACAGGTTATGTTGTCTTGGTTAATGTCAAGTTGTCATAACAAAGACATCTGAAACAATGTCAACTTTGTATCAAAAGTGTCATAATTTACCGATTGACACCTTATGACAACTGTCATAAGCATTCATTGACGTTCATGACAGTGTCATGTCATGATTATGGCAGTGTCCTGTCAGCATTATGCACACCCATTCAAGTAAAGTGTTGCCATTAATTTTATTAAATTGTATAAAACATTCTTTATTGAGAAACCCACCTTCTGACACTCTCTGGAATGACGTAAAACAAGTTTGATGGTGATGAGCATGGGTCTCTTAGAAACGTTTGTCTGTGTTGTTCAAGTCAAATTACTGGTGCTCTTAAGAGCGGCCGACAGTTTTTTCTCCCAGGACATAACTTTCATGTAACTGTGATGTTCTTGATGACTTGTTTCACAAAAGTGAAGTAATGGGAGTATTTCTCCTCTGTCTTCGTCTTCTTGCGCTTCTTTCGTGTTTCCTGTGCGAAGTTGCAATGAAAATCTGGGAAGAGCTCCATCTTGTGTCTCTTTTGCATCCTACTCATCAAAAGAGCCAGCTTTAATTGGTAATTCACCTTGAGAAAAACCAATCCGGTATTTTCGTTGGCATCACTTGTTGGAGGCACAACCAGATTGAAATTACGGATTAGGCTTACTTTACTTTACTCACTTTAGATTTGTTACTCTTTGATATCGTAGTGTGTGCTAAAAGTGAACGATCAACATAAAAGGCTGCTAATTTACTATTATCCGCCTTGTTGATATTTGGGTAAAATGGTATTCACCGAGGTTTCTCCCTTCATCCCCAAGTGGTAAAAGTTCTTGGAAAAGCTTTAATTCAATTGTCGGTTTGTTTTTCTGCAGGAATGAAGGTCTACATTGACCCCTTCACCTACGAGGATCCCAATGAAGCTGTGAGAGAGTTCACCAAAGAGATTGACGTCTCCTTTGTGAAGATCGAAGAGGTGATCGGCGCCGGTGAGAGGAAAAACAAAGAAAGAGATTGCTTGAGTGACAATGCTCTTTGAGATGATTATAATGATGGCCCTTGTGTCCTGCAGGGGAGTTTGGGGAGGTGTGTCGCGGTCGACTTAAGGTTCCTGGGAGGAAGGAAAACTACGTTGCCATTAAAACACTTAAGGGTGGGTACACAGACAAGCAGAGGCGGGACTTTCTTTCTGAGGCATCCATCATGGGCCAGTTCGAGCACCCGAACATCATCCACCTAGAGGGTGTGATCACTGCTTCCTGTCCAGTGATGATCCTGACGGAGTACATGGAGAACGGTGCTCTAGACGCCTTCCTCAGGGTGTGCATACTCTTCCTGTCTCTTAGCAAGTACTCTAACCCTTGCCCTCTGCTGAGCCTTTCTCTTTCTGTGCATGTAGCTGAACGACGGTCAGTTCACACCCATCCAGCTGGTAGGAATGTTGCGAGGCATCGCCTCTGGGATGAGGTACTTGTCTGAGATGAGCTTCGTGCACCGGGATCTTGCAGCGAGAAACATCCTGGTGAACAGTAACCTGGTTTGCAAGGTGTGCGACTTCGGGTTATCCCGGCAGCTGAGTGAGAACACCTCAGACCCCACCTATACCAGCTCCTTGGTGAGTCTAATGTTTGAGTGAGAGATGGGGATGCTGCTGGGTTTGATTCTGACTTGAGATAACGATGCTGCTGGGTTGAGTCTTGATCTGAGCTGGTGATGTCTTGGCATGGGCCAGTATAAAATTCTGACAGTATGATATCACGGTATTGTAATTACTGCTCTACAATCTTATATTTTAAATGTCTGGGCACAAAACAACTCTTCTTTTCCCAACTGGACACAGTATAATTTCATTTATGAAGCATATAGAACATTTTGTGATTTTGAACTTTAGGCAAAATAAGTAAAATACAGTGGTACCTCGAGATACGAAAGCTTCGAGTTACAAAATGCTCAAGATAAAAGGTCTCGTGAGAAATATTTTTTGTTTTATGTATAGATTACTAACAATGTGCTATAACAAAATTTAGAGTCGTAAAATAAAAGGTGTCATAAAAGAAATAACGTGGAAGTGCTGTTCCTTAGCCCAAGTTAGAAAAACCCTGTGACGCGTCTCCATCCCCTCTCACACGCTCGGTACTGTCAGCGCTTGTGCTTGAAACTGTGTTGCTGTTCGTAATTCGTGAAATATCTTGAAAAAAGTTAACTTTCATACGTAGGTGCTAATTCATCCCACCCCTCCTCCACACTTCTCTTCCCCACCTGCTGTAAGGTTTTGTGAACATATTACTTATTTTACTTGTGTTTTATTCTGTTTTATTATCATTTATTACATTAACAATGTGTAGATTTAAGGATTGAGGAAACGTTACTTGATTTTTCTCTGCTTTTCCATTTTTTCATCTATTTATTCTGTTGTTTCTGAGAGCCGTTGCACTGATTAGGCGTTGTACATTTAAAACTTGCTTCGAGATACGAAATGTTCGACAAGCGAAAGCCACCCTCGAATGGAATTATTTCTTATCTTGAGGTACCACTGCAGGGCTCTAGAGTGTGACCAACTTGGTCGCATATGCGACCTAATTTCTCAATGGTGCGACTAAAAAAAATCAAAGGTTGCACCGGTGCGACCCGTCGTTCGAGGGGGAAAAAAAACGAAACTCCGTCTACGGCCGGTCCGCCTCCTGCGCGCGGCTCACAACACGCGTATCACCCATTCATGCGGCTCAATACGCGCCTATCGCGGCAAGCGCGCCTCTCAATTCGCGTTTACCGCGCCGCTGAAGCCTCAGACGCGCGCAAACGCGTCTTTGCATTGACTTAACATGGAAACATGGCGTTCGATGTGAACGTACCTTTA
>SRMA01027352.1:62156-91690 GCA_007224835.1 Danionella cerebrum
TCTGCCCTCTAGTGGTCCGGAGATATAAAAAATTGGCAATTCGGCCTGTATTTCCCAAACCAATTGTCCAAAATTCATAAAATTGGTATCAGCGCGTTTGGACCATCAAGCCGAGTCGAACCATGTCCATTTTTACTGTGTCGACCATTTTGGGCGTCGGCCATTTTGAGTTATACCAAGAAATGCTGTATTTCAAACATGCTTTACTTTAAATTTCTGAAAGTTGTTGTGCATGTTTGACACCATGCCCTGAAGGGACTCAACAAATTTTACGCCAGCGCCATCTAGTGGTCAAAAGATATAAACGATTTTAGAAAAATGCTAATAACTTTTGCTAGCTTTAGCCTATTGCCAAAAATCTCATCCAGTTTTGTTCCTTAGGTTGAGCTGAAAACATACATATAAAATTTACCATTATTGATTAAATTTCCTGTCTGCCATGTTGAATTGGCTGAAAACCTTACCTTTTCTAACTTCACCTAGACCGTTTGTCCGATTCTCACCAAATTTGAATTGGAACATCCTTAGACCTTTCTGGCAAAAAGTTATTCGTAGCCTGTTGATTGCTTTCACTGTTTTCGATAAGAGCCATGACGATTGTGATGCCGTCGGGTCAAGTGGTTTCCAAAGCTGTATCTCTGCAACCGTTTGCCATATTGACACCAACTTTGTTGTGAGTCATCAGTACCAAAGGTTGACCCCAAAACAAAAGTTACTAAAAGCGCCACCTAATGGTCAAAATTCATAAAATTTTAAATAGCGCTCAATTTCGATTTTTTGAGTCGATTTCATGTCTTTGGTTTACATTTTGATGGCGCTTCTGCTCACGTTTTGCCTACTGGATGCTTGGCCCCGCATTACTGCTTGCAGTTATATTTAGGAATTAATGCTGCTTCAAAGAAAGCATTTGCTGCTCTTGCGGACCAAAATCAGTTTAAAGTTTAACTTTCAGCTCAGTAAAGCACTTTAAACACTTTTTCAGTAGGTTTTAGTTACCTTTCTTGTAGAATTGTGCTTCAAATAAAGAACTTTATTTTGACCAGGTTGTTAGTTAATCATTTACAAGTCAATATTGTCTATATGGACAGTGATTTAAAAAAAAAAAAATAAATCAATAGATAACTAAAAAAAGTGAACTTGTGAAAATGGGGTGTTAAATGTGATGCAGTTGAAAATTTGGGTGCACCTAACTTTTGTGCTGGTGCACCTAAGAAAAAAATTTAGGCGCACCAGTGCAACCAGTGCAAAAAGTTAGTCTAGAGCCCTGCACTGTAAATAACTTAAATCTTCATTTTTCATTAATTTATTCATCTTCATACCTTATTATTCCCTTCATACCACTTATTCCCTTTTCGGTCACTGAGGGTCTCCAGCTCACTGTGGGCGAAAGGCGGGGGTACACCCTGGACAGGTCGCCAGTCCTTTCCTTAGTAACGGAAATTTTGTTAAATAAATTAAATTGCAGTCACTTGTTGTGTGTCATGTCTTTTGTCACCGCACTGTTCACTGTCCTTTGCTGCTGAAGCTACAACTGCTCTACAAAGAAAAACTACTCTTTTTTTCTGATCTTTTAACATATCTTTTAATGAGTGTACTTTTAAAAATAGATGTGTTGTGGTAATTTAGTTATATAGTAAATTTAACAAAAACAACTAATTACATGATTTAATTATTGTGTGTGTAACAACAAACAGTACTGCTAAAAATATCAAAATAAAGCTCTCAAATAAATATAATTTCAGTGTTGATGCATGCATATTGATGCACATGCATGCGCGCGGTGTTTGGTCTGACGCAGTGCTTCAGCCACCGATCGGTTTATAATCTCAAAGCACTGCAAGAGCGTCCATGATCTTTCAAACCTCCTTTCTGTACTTTCAAACTGAATTTTCGACCAGTACTTTGATGTCATGAAACGATCGCTTGTTGTGGTTTTTTTAATGGCGTCATTTGGAAAAGATGTGAATGTGGCAGAAAAAAAGCGAAGACGTGATGTCACCTAAACTTAATAGTTCATGTTCAAACCCTATGAAATGTAACCCTAGTACATGTTTCCTATTCACCACTGTAAAGTAACATGTTGATGTTAGCTAATGTTTATTAATTAGCGGAGTTCTCGTACTCTGTAACTTAGATGTTTGCAAACAGTTTTATTCTAAAAACTCACTTTGACTTAAGCGAATAGTGCTGGATGGTCAAATCATATTTGATGTATTGCCTCCTTTAGCAGCGCCTCTTTTTAAACAGGATTTGCATGTCATTTAACCTTCCTCTTCCGAGCTGTGGCCGTCAGAAATTTTGCAGATCATTTGGTCTTTTTTGATGGGGGGGCTGTGGGTCCATCTTCTCCGGCCATCCTGAATTTAATTTAATTTATTGCAGAGTCTCGCTGGCTGAGTATCACCTGCACAATCTTATGCGCACGCCTGCTAGCACTAGCCGCTGTAGGCGCACACACAGCCTTGTAGAGAGTCCTGCGCTTTCACTTTGACTACACATACCATAGGAACGCCATGTTTTTTTTTGTTTTTCTTGCTGTTTTGACTTTTTCAATCCACGGTAAACCTTGAAACCGGTTATCATTCCATGCTTAGTCATGTCGCTGGGTGTGAGTCTGTTCTGAGATTGTGATGGCACTGGGTTTGAGTCTGATTTGAACTGTCTGCAGGGAGGGAAGATCCCGATTCGCTGGACTGCGCCGGAAGCCATTGCCTTCAGGAAGTTCACCTCTTCTTCTGACGTGTGGAGCTATGGAATCCTAATGTGGGAAGTCATGTCCTTTGGCGAGAGGCCCTACTGGGACATGAGCAACCAGGATGTGAGTGTCCTTCCCCATTAAGACAATAACTGATGGAAAAAACAAAATTCATTGGCTGTTTGTGTGCAGGTGATCAATGCCATTGAACAAGACTATCGGCTTCCCCCACCCCCTGACTGCCCCTCTCCCCTCCATCAGCTGATGCTGGACTGCTGGCAGAGAGAGAGAACTGCTCGGCCACGCTTCAGCGCCATTGTCTCTGCACTCGACAGAGCCATCCGCAACCCAGCCACGCTGAGGAGCACTCTCACGCACCGGTCAGTTTATACCACAACCTCCCCTTGTTCTGCCTGCCTTTTCCCCGCTAGTGACAATCTAACATCTCTCTCTTCCTCAGGTCCTCTCTCCCCCTGCTCGACCCCCGTGCCCCTCCACCACTGTCTCTGTGCTCCTCTGTGGGTGAGTGGCTACGAGGTCTAAAGATGGAACGATACGAGGGGGCATTCACTCAGGCTGGGTTCACATCCATCCAGCATCTCACGCACCTGTCCACTGAGTAAGAACACACACCTGGACAGATTACACCCCCCCAAACACACACACATGCATGGGCGCTCCATATTTTACTGATGTTTTATTGTGCACTCAGGGACCTTCTGCGTATTGGAGTAACACTAGCTGGTCACCAGAAGAAGATTCTCTCCAGCGTACAAGCTCTACAAGTCCACGGTGGATCCTTGAGATTCTGACTGCACTTCCCAGAGTTCTTGACACTATCATTCAATCGTCAAGGACCTTCAAAAAACAGCCTGTCCGCGTTAATCGTCCAAACTCTGAACTCACGGATTTACTGATTCGTATTTCCTGCACGGGTGAGCTAGACATATCGTCCAATCACACGGAAACTTCTTTAAAGATGGCTGTCAATTAATTTCCTGGTACCTGTCAATCGAACAGCTGTGGTGTTCTTTCCCGGATGATCTAGAATCAGTTTATGAGGCTGATAGCTGAGGAATCTACAGCCAGACATTACACTGCATGGAAGCCTCAATAAGTTCCAATACTATTGTTGTGGCTTATATCACAGACTCTAACATGGGCAATATATCTCACGTATGTGACAAACATAAGCCTTCGTAGCCACGATACAAGATTGAATCATGAATTCAATACAAAGACATCATTTACAGATGAACACGTTGCACGTGGGGGACTCGCAGAAGAGATGACGCAAGACTTTTTTAACTATGGTTATAGCTATGGATTCATGGTGTGGATTGTGCCCAATATCGACCTTCGCTTAAGATTTATCATGAACACTATATAACTGGATGATGTGTCAATGGTTAGTGGTGCATTCTGGGAGTTTAATCAGATCTTCACATTGAAGATCCTTTATTATAATAATTGTTATTATTTTATTGTTGTAAAGTGAACATATTTTGTAATAACTCTTTTGTACGTATGGAATCTGCACAGAAAACAGACTAATGTTTGTTGAGCAAAAGTTCTGTGGGAGCAGTCTGTCACCAGATGTAATCAGAGTGACCACAATCGTATTAAAGATTCCTACTGGCCACTCCCACTGACAATGGTTCCTGTGCCTCTGATGATTGGTGTGAAAGATTTGTGATCAATACAGAGGAATCAGCACTTATTTGAAACATGGGACATGTTTATCCCGACTCTATACCGATTAAAAGAGTTGATACATTGGTTCCTTCCATGGGCAGTCAACCACAAATTCTCTTTCTGGTCTTTTGAGATGGAAGGTGTTGAAATATTCCGAGACTTGCTCAAGATCTCAAGTGTAATACAAGCCGTGGAGTAAGAGGTAAAGAGCTGTGTGCTGAATAACTCTATTTTGTTAGTGGGTGGGCGAGAGCTGTGGATGGTTCATGTTTGAAGTCAGAGTGAAATGCCCTGATTACTGTTTCTCAACCTAGTGAGCTTCAGAATCAGATTGATTTCTGGATGTTTCAGACTCAGAACCAGAGCAACCACTTCCTCAATCTGATCTAAAGTCTGTTGATTATTCATTGTACATTGAAACCCACCCTCTGACGGTGGAGCCTGGCCTCAAACCTTGAGCTCTGTTCATGAGCTGCAGCCACTGTTGTTGAACACTGGGCTGTGGTGAACCTGAAGCTCTGTCAGTTAACCATGGGCTCTGGTGGTGCACCTCGGCACTTTTGATGAACCCCGTAGTTGACCAGACATTGTGTTTACCTTAACCTTTGTTGGTGAACCCTGAGCTCTGTCTCCAATCTCCAGATTTGAATCCATGGCTCTGTTGAGGAACACCACCATTTGTTATCTCCAAACTCTGTGTGCTAATCCAGGTTTCTTTCAGTAACCCAGAAACTCTGTCATTGAATCCTGGGCTCTGTCTGTGAACCTCAACCTTTGTAATCTACAAACTCTTTTTATGAACTAAAGGCTCAGACTCTTGTCGGTGAAAGGCAGGCACTGTGAAAGAATATTGGGCTGTTTGATTTCTCCAGGCTCTGTGTGTGAACGGTGGCTTATGTCGGTAGACCCCGGGCTCTGACTGAACCCTGGACTCTTGCAGTGAATCCTTGGCTCTGTCAGTGAACCTTAAACTCTTTTTCTTAAACTTTGTGTGTTGACCCAGGTTTCTGTCAGTAGACACTGAACTGTCAGTGAATCCTGAACTCTGTCTAAAGCCATTGTCTGACGGTGCTTAATTGGTGAACCACATGCTTTATTGGAAAATGTCTCTTTGGTGCTCCCCAACTCAACAAATGAATCTGGGGCACCATCGATGTTCAGGGAACTTTGAATGCTGGTGCTGTGTGTTGACCCCTGATTCTGGCAAGAACCCCAATTCTCTGTTGTTGAACTGCATTTATCTGTCAGTGAACCCTGGCTTAATCCTAGACTCCTCTATTACACACTCACTTTCTTCCCTTAACCAGTGCTCACGGGGACTGCTTTGGCTCCCTCCGATACTCCCCAGAATGAAAGAAGGAGAGAGAGTAAATGAATGAGTAGAAAGCTGTCTCTCTCACTCTAAGCCTTGGGTAATTGAAAGCTGCTGTTCAAACCACAGACTAGTGTTCACCATGAAGAGAGAGACAGAGTGGGGGAATTCCTCTCTGTCCACTTGACTTCTGACCCTAAATCCCAGTAGCTAAGAACACACTCTGTCTCACTTGCCTGCTTCTCTGCATCTCTATCCATCTCCAGAGTGAAGTTCAGGTAGCTCTCCTTCAGGTTCATTTTCACACGTTATGGATCTCTCTCTCTCTCTCTCTCTGTGTGTGTCTTTTGCGAGCCTGAGCAGTTTTCAAGATCACAGGATTATTGCTAAAGGTTGTAACCTCTGCAAGGTCTGTGAGGGAGAGGGTTTGGTTGAGTTAACTTGCCCTAACACTGACCAGTAGTCAATCAGTCTGCTGTAGATACTGGTGGATGGTCGCATCTGAGTCCTTCTCAAATGAAAGAGGGTTTCCAACTTAAACGTCTGAGAAGAGTCTGTGACCTACCAGCCTGCTCTCACCTGTTCTCTCTTTCTTGTGGAATGCACTCTGTCTCACCTGCACACACCTGTGCAGCAGGTAGAGGCGGCTTTCACTCAGCATCTCCTGGCTCTGAGACAAGCCTTATGACTTTATGTGACTTCCTGTTTCTGATTTATAATGAGGGTGATTATGAGACACCGGAGACGGGAAGTGGCTCTGGCTTTGATTGACAGTTGGACTGAGAGTGTGTAATTACACTGATGTCTGTATGTGGAACCCCTGACCCCTGAAGGGAGCAGATGGAGCACAATGAACCAGGTGAACTAGTTTCCCATCGCATCTGCAGTCAATCCAGTGGCTCCAACCTCACAACCAGGAGAAAACGAACTGCTCTTTAAGAGAAGCTGAGTAAGAGGTAAAGGGGGAAGGTTCTTTCTCTTTCTTTCGAAACAGATGTTAGGGAGACATGAACAGTTCTATGTAGAACAGGGTTGCGCAAAAGTCCCCGGAGAGTCCCAGCCCATGCTGGTTTTAGTTCCAACCCTGCTTCAGTACACACACTGGTAATTTGAAACATGCCACGAGGAGCTTAGCTAGTGGAATCAGGTGTGTCTCATGAGGCTTGTGGACCTCCTTATGTGTTCATGTGAGAGGGGGTAAGGGTGGCTCTGGTGGTCTGAAAAGGACCCCTGTGTCTGTGGAATCCAGTGTAGAGAGAAGGGTTTAGCCCCTGGACCTTTGATTAGAGGGATAGCAGTTTCTGCAACCAGCTGCCGATCCACCAGTGTGAGACTCGGGGGTCCCAGATCAGACGAAGCAACCAGTGAAGCTGTCGGAAGTCTTGAACCTTGAAGGAAATTACTGATCAATGATATTCTTAGTAAACAAAGGTTGCCCGAGTTTGAGAAATTGATCTTGCGGCTGTGAGCTCAATAGTAGTAAAAAGGTGGGCAGCGGAGGGAATGATTGGCCTTTCGTCTGTTATTTTTGTTTAAATTACATGTTAAATAATTGTGTGAAGAAACAACCGTGACTCATTTATCATTTATGGCCGTAGACACTGCTCTGGGGATAAAGCAGTGTTTCCTGATGGAAACCACAAGTTCTGCTTCACCTCTGACCTCTGTAGGGAGGAACGGGATTATGTATTTCCTGTTAGCCATCACGGCAGCAGCGTTCACTTCCTGTAGGTCACTTCCTGTGTCCAGACTGACACATACTGCTCAGATCCATCAGGAGCGCCTGTCTGTCTGCTCACGCCAACACACACTCTCCTTCACAAAGAGTAACAAACAGAGCGGGAGAGAGAAAGAGATTTTGTTCCTCTGATCTGGCGCCGCACATCTGTTGCGAATTTCTGCTGGAATGAAGGGAATCCAAAAGACCACAGAAAGATCATAGCATGTAAAGAGAAACAGGATAAGAGAGCATTGGTGATGTCCACACAGAGGGGCGCCCTCTCATTTTCTTTCCTGAAGAGTAGCCGAGACTGAAGCTGCAATTCATAGTCTGACCTCTGGAGAGGCTGGTGTCAGACGGGAGCAGATCCCCATTGACAATGGTGTTAAATGGTGTTTTACTACAGTGTCTCGTTGCTGCCAAACAGATAATTGTTTTTCACAGGATTATGTCGTTTATCTGTGATTCTGTAGTGCTTGCAAATATTAAGAACATGTAAAAAAACCATATGGCCTAGTTTACAGGGTTCAACTGAGTGCCATTGTGTTTACAGCGAGTGTCAGAGTTCTATCAAAAGCACGACACTTTAACCAGTTCACCGTTGAACATAAAAAAACTCCAGTCTAATCACAACAGGATGTAGACTACACACAGAGAGGATTTTAAAGATAAATATCTTTAATCATGTTTGCAATGTCTCCAAATAAACTCTCCTCATTTGTGCACGTTTCTCAACCTTTTGCACTAAATGTCGCTAAAATAGTAGTCCACAAATTACTACTGCGTTCAAACGCGCAACCATTCTTGGTAAAATGAGCCGCCATTGTGGTCTGGTGCACAAATACTTCCGGTTTTATGGCAATCATCATGAAATTACGACTTATTGTGTTGTTTTTATGACATGAAACAACATTATTCTATGAAAACAATGTGCATGGCAGTTAGAGTTGAGCTGGATACTCGACTGAAACAGATAAAGCACTTTTGCCGAGTATCATACGAGTAATCTGAGGCAATATCCGTACTCGGATTGACTAAAAATTCTCATTGGGTAGTTTACTGTGTCTGCGTTCTGTGATAGGCTAGTCACAGCGCCCCTCCCCTACACACATACCCCGCTCTGCTCACACACAGCGCGCTCTCTCTCGCTGTTCTCTCCCTCAGTCACTCAGGTTTTTTCCGTTAACATTTAGCCTTTCTTCAGCTTCAGGTTTGTTTTACTTTTTAACCGGTACAGTTTTGTTCAGACGTGGTGCTTGGTAAAAGCGACTCACATCTCTGCCTGCCTTACACGCTTTGCACTGCAGCATCTCAGTGTCCAGTCTGAGCGTGTTTTTAGCACAGCTGGAAATGTGGTCAGTCCACAGCGTGCAAACTTGGACCCTATCCCTGTGGAACAACTGGTCCTCATTAAAGTCAATGCAGATCTGAAAAACAGCATCTGACTGTTTGATCCGTAGAACACAGTCCCCTAAATCTGAAAATTCCTAGACTGACCGGAAGTGAGCAGATTCCCATTGACACCTATGTTAAAATAGCCAACATTACAGCTGAAAAATCATTTAAAGCCTTTTTTTTACATTTGTTTTAATTATGTTAAAAGTATGCATAATTAAGGGTGTGGTTTATTGATTGACAGCAGTGATAGACATCTCACATTTAAATCTTAAGCCACTTAGGATTACAACACCCCACCTTCGTTCACCCCTTGCCCAGTTTGATGGTTACCCAACAAGGACATTTTTCCCAACTTTGAGCCTCATTTGCCTATAGGCTATAGGTGACGTAACGCATGCTACGTCCAGTTATTTACAGTCAATGATCTCACCCAATCATTACCGTCAGCATAGCTGTTGTGTTTCATCAATTCCAACTTTCACCTCGTCAATTGTAATCATCTATCATTCAGTAAGTCAGCAGCCACTGCTTCAAAAGTCTTTGTGAAGTCCTCGTGTCTAAATACCTCTACACAATTCTTCCATGAGGATCCTCATTGAGGATGCTGTGCGCATGTTTTATACATGTAGGAAACACCAAAAATGTTTGCTTTGAACATTTCACTGCAGATTGCTTTGTGAAGAGAATGCAGAGAACATTCCAAAAGTTTGTTCTTTACTGAATGTTACTGATCCGGCTTCAACTCCAGAACATGTGAGTGTATTTGTTTTTCAAATTATACTTTCACTATCAATCATATTTCTACAAAAGATCCTTGGCCAAACCTGACAAAGCCCGTTGTACCCGGTTCGGGCTTAATTTTGGGCTCCGGTTGGGTTCTGCGGTGCTCAGCCATGTGATTTGCTTATATTGCCGCAAGAAACGTGACAAATGAATCTCTCTAAAGTTGGACTGGGAGACAAAAAAACAGCCACACGGGTCATGTGCTTTTAAACTGAACTGCCGTGCTGTTAAAATGTCTCTAATAAAGTTTGCTACTCAAACCTTTAACCCAGAAGTGGTTATTCTCTGGAAATTGGCGTGATTTTTACTAAAATAAACTCAATTTGCTTCAATAAACTCAATCACTTGAACACAGAACTATTTTTCCTGTTATCCACATTTTGTGGGTTAACCGACGAGACAACTGCTGCTTTCATTGTTTCAGCTATGTATTCAACCCAGATATTAATAATGTTATTATGTTTCGTTCATTCCATTTGAATAGTCTTGGGTCAGGTTCGGGCTCATGAGTAAGATAGTAAACGTGCTCTGGTTCGGGTTAGGCTGAATTCTCTCGGGCAGATCATTGATGCTTTGATACTTTGATGGCATGGAAATGGAAATGTGAAGCATTTACAATTAATCTGATTGGTTAGTGGGCAGAGGGGGAAATGACTTTTTTTTATCAAGCCTTTTTGACATCCCTAAAAAGAAACATACTTTACAAAATCATGCTCTAAATACAACCTAACATATGTTTCTAAAATGCTGATTCTGCATAACAGGACCCCTTTTAAAAAAACATGACATTTAAGCTGAAATTGTTCACTTTTATCCAGTGGCGTGGCTCAACTGTGCATCTAGGTTTCCATCATTTCTGGTCTTTCCCAGATTAATGGTCATCTATTGTGCACTTTTTATATTAAATGATATTAGTCTTATAGTACAAGAGAGTGCTCAGAAGTTCTCCCCTCATTGACAGCTCATCACGCATCTGTGTCACACAGCAGCAGCTTTACGATCAAACCCCAGATTCGTCAATAACGCTGCTCTCTACAGCCGTCTGGTGAGGATCTTCCTGCAGGAGCAGACAAGACTAGAACTATCAGGAAAGGAAATGGTGATGCTTTGCTGTTTTTACGTTTTTTTCTACAGGGATTGGCATGTTTTCTGTCCAATCAAACTGTGTATAAAGAAACAAACCCCGAAAACGAGATCAAGCGAATGTAATCAATACAATGCAATGCCATCACATCGAGATGGAATAGTCAAAAGCTTTAAAAATAAACAAGCTGTTCTTGCAATATAACGTATATTTCTCCTGAGTGTATCGCAGTAGAATATCAATTATTTAGCAAGAACAGCTTGTTTATTTTCAATCGCGTGGAAAATAGTTGAATTTTAATTATGTGTATTTTTTCCTATTTCTCCCTTTTTTGTCTCTCAGATCTCATTGTTCTGTATTTCTATCTTGTTTTCTCACTCTTTCTGTTTCTCTGTCACTTTCTCTTTTCAATCTATCTATTCTCTTCTATTTCATTTCCACTTTTCTCTCATCTCTTTTTCTTTCAGCTCAGACTGTCTCTCTCTTGTTATGTACAGTGGTACCCCGAGATACGAAATTAATCCGTTCCAGGGTTGCGTTCATATATCGAACATTTCGTATCTCGAAGTTTTACATGTAAAACACCTAATCCGTGCAACGGCTCTCAGAAACAACAGAATAAATAGATGAAAAAATGGAAAACCGGAAAAAAATCAAGTAACGTTTCTTCAATCCTTAAATCTACACATTATTAATGTAATAAATGATAATAAAACAGAATAAAACCCATAAAAAATACGTAATATATACACAAATGTAAAACCTTACCTTGAGAGTAAAGCGATGTGTCGGAGGAGGTGGAACGGATGCAGAAAACATTACGGTACATATGAAAGTTAACTTTCTCGAGATATTACACAAATTACGAACAGCCGCACGAGTGCAGACAGATGGAGAGACGTTTCTGAGAACGCGTCACAGGGTTTCTCTAAGTTGTGCTACAGAACAGCACTTTCCAGAGCTCTTTCTATCTGTATCTTTCTTCTCTTTCCCTTTACCTATCCTCTATTTCTATCTAGCTTTGAAACACCCTTAAGAAAATGTTTACTTTCTTTGCTTTTTCTGTACTTTTTTGGTACAATAATGGTACTTTTACTGTGTATGAACACAGCCCTCAGGCTTCTCTTCTAAACTCTTGTTATTTAGATGGTGCAGCCTGTGTGTGAATAAAAACACGTGCATCTCCTCTGTACCATCATCTCTGTGACCTGAGAAACAATACGGGTCACACTCGAACAGGAAGTGAAGAGCAGCAGTGCAGTGTCACTTCCTGTTTCACCACAGGGATTAGATCTTTGAGCATGTGTTGATTTGCCTGATGATGATCTGTAAGAGTTACTAAAGGCAGGATGTGTGATCATTTAAAGTGCTTCAGAACATACAACATTAAAAGCGAGTGTGTTTTCAAGGATGCGCCATTAAAGTCTCGGTCATTCCTGGACCCGAAGGGCAACAATCATTTTGAAAGAAGGACTTTAACGGCTGACTTTCATTATCACATCCTGATCAGTGTGAGCCAGATCTAAATCCAGTAACAGCCCAACAGTTCATTTTTAAAGCTTTTGACAATTACATCTCATCATAGGTCACATTTTCGATTTTAACCGGTCCCACCGCCTTCCTCTATTTGACCCATTAATACTATCTTTGCAGCTGGATTATCTCTCAAGAAAATGGCTCTGATGTGATGCTACTGTTGAGTAATTTTAGAAAAGCGACATTTTACTCATACTTTGAGTCGTATTTACAACAGATACTTTTAGTACTCTTTACACCACTGATCCACACAATCCTTTAACCTTCATTACCATAATAAGTATCTAAATTGTTCAAGAACCTCAAGGATGTGCAATTCTCCTTCAATATGTTATAAAATGTACACAGATATTTGGAGATTAACACTGCATTAGTCATAAAATGTAACTGGTTTAAGTTACAGAGCAATGGTTTAACTTGCTGTAACACTGAGAATTGTAGAGGGTCCAATAACCATTTATGTTTACGTGACTATCCATAAGGGGAGGAGTAAGAACTTGATTTGAGATCCAGCACAGCTAAATCAAGAGGCTAAAAAGAGTTTAACATCGTCCATGACTCCTCTGAGCTTACACTGCTCCCAGATTACCATAAATGGACTGTCAAGATGTTACAAGAGATTGCAAAGAGCTTGTGACTTCAACTGGAACTTTTTAAGGGGATTTTCAAGAAGTTACAAAACAAGTGAAGTAAATCATGGTATAAAAGCTAGCACCCAACACTCCTCTTCAGACTCTTGGACCAGCAGAGCCTCCGGCATTTTGGAGTTCAGGGTTGAGGGCCGCTTGAAAGAAAACTGAAAAGAACTGGTGCTTAAGCTCTATTTTATCCTTCATTAGTTGAGCGCTGTTTCCTTTTTTTAAATGTTATGTTTTATGTTAAAATAACCAATTAAATGCTGTCTATTAAATCGTTTTATATTTGAGTGATAACAAACCTTAAAGGAGTCTTTTGATGCAGTTTGCTAAGTTCAATGGTTTTAAAACAGTCGTCATTGTTTACCAGAAGATAGTTGGGATTGATCAGATATTTTGTAACAACATCCTAAAGTCTATTTTGTTACCATTAATTCATGTTAAATCTGACATTATTTCACTTTTAAATTCGTTATCTCTCCATGGATTAACTGTGATGTTCATTCAGGGTTGAATGAAAACAGTATGGCGACAGTACCTTTCCATTCAACTCAATTATATTAGTTGTACTTATTTAAATACTTAATAAAGTTCCAGTGTAATACATTGTAAATCTTATGTTCACCTAACTTAAAACAAATGGCTGATTAGATGAGGAAAAAAATGGGAAATTTTAGAGCAACGAGTTACGTACTCTATAATCAACCTGTTGGGGTTTACAGTGTAGCTACTGCCACCTGCTGGACAAACGCTGTCCTAATCTAAAAGCGCAGGGGTTTCATTAAGAAAACCGAACAAATTATTTATAACAAGAAAATATTCAAAATAATGTATTTTTAAGTGTTCATCATTGTGCCAGCACAAGCATGACACATGACAACGGTCTGCATAGAAGACTGTCTCGAAAATCCACGAGTCCAGAGAGTGCCATTTAAGCCTGAGATCAGAGATGTAAGTTATTGTTTTGTAACGATTTTAATTTAATCTACATGATCTACATGAATAGAATTTAATATATTTATAAAAGTAAGGCAGAATATTAAGTATTTGTGGTAAAACCTGGTTCCAACTATTTACTTTTTAATATCCATTATTTTTTGAAATCACAAAAAATATATAGATGGTTGTGCTAATTTTTATTGGAATTTGTAAAATTGCATTCATTTGTTGCTTGTTACTCTCCCGAATAGGGGATAGACGCGATTCTCGATTGTCTCCTTTCGGCTGCCGTCTGAACATCTCGGCACGCATGCGCAGATAGCTTGTATCCCTCAACAGCGATGATTTGAGGGAATGCTGTTTATAAGTTGAAACGTTAAGTAGCTCTGCAATATTGAATAGTGCTGTATAAAGAACTCACGGTAACTGTCTTCACATCAAGGTATATTCGTTGAGGATATAATAAAGAAGAGCGGAGAGTATATGTCGAAGAAAAAGAGGCGGAGAAAATAAAGGCGCCGGAATGAATCAGTTTGAACAGTGAGTTAGCAGCTAGATGCTAAAGCTATCAACGGGTCGAGTGCTAAACACGAGGGTTACTTTACTTATGGCATGTCTCTGTATCTAGTCTCTGCCTACCCGTGTGTCTATCCATCAGACACAGGAGGAATTAATGATTTTTATGAGCTGTGTGTGACTGCTGTTACGGATCGAGCGTGGAGCAGGAGCTATTTAGAACAATGTTTTGTGTACAGTTTGAAGGAGGACGAGTGTGAATACGAGGAGACGAAGGACAACATCGAGAGCGAGAGAGGAACGAACAACAACAACACCACCACCAGACGCAAGGTCTGAACCCACGAACCAATCACTGTTCAGCAAAGGGGTCATGTGACTGCTGCCCTGCCTGGCTGCAGATGATCTGGCTAAATCAGCTAATTACAATCAAGAATGTGAAAATAATGACTACATGTAATTACAATATTTGTTTAAAATATCAAATTGAACAGGAATCTCTTTCTTATTGTCTCTATTTATTTTCCTGAGGTAGGCGGTGTCACCAGCTGCTGGGGAGCATCCGCTTCAGTATAACTACACGTTCTGGTTTTCACGACGGACACCCAGTCGACCAGCGAACACACAGAGCTATGAGCAGAACATCCGGCAGATGGGGACCGTTGCCTCTGTGAGTGAGCTTGCATCATTTAAAAAAAAATAAACAATTCACTATATACCTAATCTAAATTATAATAGGGTGCTCTCAAATGTACATTTGCTTCGTATTGAGGGATCAAAAAAGCTCACGGTCTTGACCAATGTGGTGGCCCGAGACTCATCACATGACCTGATATCCTAGGTCAAAGTTCCTCCCAGTGTAACTTTTTGTTAGAGTGAAATTTGGAATCGCGTTGTGCAGGCAGGAGCTTTCACAACGCTGCATGCGATCCCATTTAAGACCATACATTTTTTTCCACAGTGTGACTGGGCTGTCAGGTTATAAGTGTAATGTGTCATCTCTTTCTTTTCTCAGGTGGAGCAGTTCTGGAAGTTCTACAGTCATCTGGTGCGACCGGGAGACCTGACGGGGCACAGTGACTTCCACCTGTTCAAAGAGGGAATCAAGCCTATGTGGGAGGTGAGAGAACCAATCATGTTTCCTGTCTGCAGCGGTAACCGGGTGTGATTAGGGCTACCTCAAGGCCCAAAGCAGCTTCATAAAACCAATTTTCTGAGAAGTGAGGTGAGGTGAAGAATGGAGGCATTCACTGAACAGCAGCATGAGATGGACAGTGTTTGCTCAGTGAGCAGAAACCAGTCCTGATGGGCTCCACTCCTGACCATGTTTCTTTTTGTTCTAAAAGTGCTGACTACAGTTCTGCTGATCACTCATGAGATCTTCAAGTGTTTCTGGTTTGTCAGATCGTGTTTTTCTTAGCCATCAAGACTTATTTGTGTTGCATGTTAGGATGAAGCCAACCGCAGCGGTGGCAAGTGGATCATCCGCCTGAGGAAGGGTCTTGCCTCACGTTTCTGGGAGAACATCATCCTGGCCATGTTGGGGGAGCAGTTCATGGTGGGAGAAGAGATCTGTGGAGCCGTGGTCTCCATCCGCTTCCAGGTGCTCTACCAATCCGTCACACACTGGGATGTCACTAGAAGTCATTCAGTTTTCTCTGTTCAGCTAGTAAAGACAGAGGTTGTATTTGAAAGTTGGTGGGTGTGGGTTAAAGTATTGTTTTGATTACCACAAAATGTGACCCTCGCTCCACTATGGGTACAGGCAGTTGGTTCCTGGTTCCTTCACAGATGCAAACAATTTTTAAAAGCATCAATTTGACAGACATTAGATTAACCTCTTAAGCCCGAGAGTCCCCGGTACCGGGGACTTGCCCCCTTGTGCGTTACATTTTCGCTCATAGCTCACTAACCCTGAGAATAACCCACACATATTAAATACTGTTGTGTTCAGCGGAAACTCCTCTAAAAACGTATCTAATTCAATTTCATATTCGTGAACCACAGCTCGAACGCCATGCAAATAAACAACAACATATCCGGAGTATAATTCATGACCACGTTTTTGTTTATGTGCGATATGTATCCACAATATAAACGGAAACACCAAAACCCTGGCATCAAATGAAAGCTAACAACCAGCAGAATCCAGCGATATGCAACTCATTAACATTGCATGAAGTGTTTCAGAGCAGGGAGCGAAAGTTCCCCGAAAAAACGCCAGCGAAAACAAAGTAAGCATGTAAATCTTAACAAAATTTCCATAGCGATAAAAGTCCGTTTGTTGTTGTATCCGGTCGATAGCTTCGCGGAAACTACATTTTGGCTCTTTTCTGTAGCTCTGCGCTCGCATAACATCACCAAATATGGAAACACTCCCAGTGTGTAAAAGCAGTCCTCTCAACGCTCTGTGTCCTGTGATTCGTCAGGGATCCTGTCCGTCTCAAAATGGTAAATATCATTGGATTCTACAGATTCAAAGCTGTTTAACGATATATAGAGCTCCCGGATTGGACAGACGGTCGAGGGGTGGGCACACGCGGAAGTTCCAGCGTTGAAAGTACCTGTGAATGGGACGTTACGCAAAACGTAGGAAGACGGCGTAAAGGGGCTTCCACCCCCCTTTTACAGCGTTTCTTTAGGAGTTTTTTTTTTTACTGAAATCATGTTCCGCAAACAAGAAAAGAAGACTATGAACGTAGCTGAAGCTTTGGAGAAGATTTTTTCCATATTTCAATTATTGTGTCAATCTATGCCAACATGGATTACGCCTGAACTTTGTTCAATCAAAACCTGTACAGAATATTAGTTTCTTGTAGTATGAACACCAAACTTGCTACAGGTTGATGTAGTGCATTGAACTGCTCATGTAAATATCCAATCAGCTAGCGCTAAATTTGATGTTTGTTTGATTTTGAAAGTAAAATGAATTCTACCAAACTCATATTTTTTTAGTCAGTTCAAGGCATCCATACAAATGATGTTTTAAAAAAATGCTATTTGCTAATCCAAGGTGAACTGAAAAGGAAAATGTGGTTAAAAATTATTTATTCATGCCTCATTTCCCTGAGTTTTTAAAGACTTAGTTGTGAAAACACCTGCTTAGTCTTAATACCAAAGCACTTTGACATTTAACCTCAGTGTTTCCCCTAGGATCATGGCCTTGGGGAGGGGGTTGTGGTGTTATGGGTGGTGCAGCAAAACACTCACACAAACACTTAATAGTGTTTATATGTTTCTTTTAATTGCAGTATACCAATATATTATAATGTCTGAACAATTACTGTAGAATAACTAAACAACTGTACACTGAACTAAACACTAAACATCAGATTTATTTTAATATGTTAATTATTCACAAAGTGTGCAGCTTTTGTCACTGCAGTGCATCTTTCTGGGCTTCTGAAAGAACATTTCCAGAGCATCTTGGTATGGATAGTCTGAAACTTCTGGCCCATTTATTGAGATCCGCATGCAGGCTGCAAGATGGTCCCCTTGCAGCCTATTGCGAATGTCTGTTTTGACCTTTAAATACATTAACTGTTAGGCTTTAAAAGTGATAACTGATAGTAACAACAGTAAAAATCAACTTAACATAGTGATAGTTTAAAGCAGGAAATGCCATTGTATAACTAACTAGCTAGCTATTAATTAAGCAATTTATTTATCAATTCGTTCATTCATGCTTGTGTGTATTTACTTACTTACCAAGATCAGTCTTGTACAGCCAGGGGAGTATTTCCCCTCTGACAGCCAAGCTGGGTCAAAACCTGTCGTTCTGTGGTGGCTAGGGGCAAGACATGCAGCACTTGGGCTCTTTTCTGTACTTTGTTTCAGAGTAGGAAAGCTACACCGGCTGCTGCTCGCAGCAGAACACGTGCTGTCATCGCCACCACCTTGGGAGCGTTTAAAAAACGAGGATATTTTTGCCTGCTGCGACATACTCTCCGACGCGCGGTCTCTGTCCGCTGATGGGTGTGTGTGTGCGCGCGCATCGGGGCGGTACTCTGCCGTGCGTGATACGGAGGACAATTGTAAACGCGCAAACGTTGAGACAGAAATTACATGCCATCGTATAAATAACATAATGCTATTTAGTTTAATAAAAGAAAAAAAGCAAAGACCTGTTATATATAAATTACTTCTGTCGTTATTCAACGAAAATAAAATAAAATTAACTTTACCTTCAAGGAGGCGGGGGGTGCCGTTGGGGGGAGCGGGGCACCCCCCTAATATAATGGTAAGGGAAACACTGAACCTTAAACTTAGAACTACGGGAACATTACTTTTTTACAAATCTGTTACAGGTGCTCTTTAGTTTCACTATATTTGGAAGCATTTGGAAAGGAAATCAATCAAAATCAATGAAACTTACATTGAACAATAATACAATTACAGTATTTTCATTATATACATTCCGTGACGTCATGACGTCGGGCAGAAAATAGAGCAGAACAGCTTGTAAATGTTCGTATCTCAAATTTTTCTTCGGATCTCGAAGCAAAAAATTTTCTGCGAGACGTTTCGTAACTCGAAGCACTCGAGGCAGCACTGTATTTCGACCCAACTCTGTTGTGATGGGAATGTTTTTAGACACATTGGTCTTTGCTAAAGTATCAAACAAACAGCTGTGCTGACTTTAAATGCGTCCGTACAAGAATCATGTACCAGTAGTGGACCCGTAGTAGATCAGCTTAACTCAGTTCAGATGTACATGAATAGTAATTTATCATTTATTATCCCTGATGCTGTTACAAAATAATGTCTCTGGAATGTTTTCTCACACAGATCCTGCATGTTATACCTTTTTAAAGCATAGATGTGTCCTGAAAACTGAGCTAAGCTTCTATGTATGAGCAGGAGGACATTCTCTCCATCTGGAACAAAAGTGCCAGCGATCAGATCACCACGTCCCGCATCAGAGACACCCTGAGACGTGTGCTGAACCTGCCACCAAACACCATCATGGAGTACAAGACGCACAACGACAGCCTAAAGTACACACTGCAGACACCCGCAACCTCACAGAGTCTGCAGCTCTTTAACTTGTTTGTTTGTGTTTCAGAGATAACTCCAGCTTCCGCAACACCAAGATCGCTCTCTGAACCCAGAGAGAGAGAGAGAGGATGTGTAAAGTGTTGACGAGATTGAATTGAACTGTCTCATCCGCTTCAGCTCCCCGTGTTGAACCTAGTACCTGTCTGTGAGTCGCTGTCTGATCCTGATGTTCCACAGGAAATGCTCCTCAGTTTGGTCTGTACCTCAGATGTGGGTTAAATATCATCTTTTGGTTCAACACGGAAGAATCACTGCTGGTGATGTCACAGGGATCAGAAGTTCTTCTTCAACTGCTTCATGTATTACAATATCAGTTGTGTTCTCAGACATTAAAATAAATATATTGCCTCAGAACAGCTAGAAAGAATAAAGATAATATTTGTGAATTGTTATATTTGTTATTTAAGTCTTGGGGTCGATGCAAAATGCGTCGTATTGTTGGGTGACAGAACAGAAGCAGTAACTATGTGAAGGTACCCAGATGCTCTACTGCTACTGTGATTCAGAACAATGAATCAGGTGTGATATTATTTGCAATTCAGTTCTTCTAATATTTTTAGCATGTTTGCTGATTGGCTGGTTCTGACCAAGTGTGTCTCTCATGGCCGACGAAGTGAAGCCAAACTATGGCTACCTTATGGTGCTGGCTGCAGAAAGAATTCAACCCAAAGCTAAACTTTAAAAAAGATTTCCAGAGAAATTCTTATTTACTCAACAGTTTTAATGATTTTTGTGATTTTAATTTTTTTTTTTTTTACCAAGCCACCACATGGGAAGGTAGTTGCTTTGTTTGAGCTGGACAGTTTTCTTATGTCTAGGGGAGTGAACCTGTGGCTTCTGGCTGGAAGCTGTGAAATTATGTAATTATTTATCCCATGGACCCACCCGGGAACTGCAGAAGCAGCGGCACGAGCGAGCTCAGACCCCCAAAACCACAGGGCGCCAACCCTCACAGCCGCCAATGACAGAGCAACAAGCCGGCTCATCACGGCTGGTTCACTCTTCAGGTGGTGTTCTCTAGCAGGCTCTGACTCAATTCAATAGATGTGCCAGGATTGGCTGGTTAACAGATTCAGTTAACAGGAGTGTTATCTGATTGGCTGATTCATACACTCGGTTCCTGTTATCTGATAGTCTCTTTCATAGACTCAGCTCCGTTCCTGTTATCTGATTGGCTGGTTCATAGACTCAGTTCCTGTTTTCTGGTGGTGCCTATCTCCAGAGCACATCGGGCAAGAGGCGGGGGTACACTCTGGACAGGTCGCCAGTCTATCACAGGGCAACATTCACACCCAGTGGGAATTTAGACTATTAAATTAACCTAACCGTATGTTTTTGGGATTGTGGGGGAAACTGGAGTACCAGGAGGAAACCCACGCAAACACAGGGGGAACATGCAAACTCCTTCCACCAATGAGTGTCTTATAAACATATTTCATGGTTTCATTTATCGTCTACTTTTAGGCTAAGGAGAAAGTAGGTGGTGCTGTGCCATAATGCCCTGAACTGAACTGGGTGCTGCCATTAAGAGGTGCACATGCTCACACATAAGGATAGAGACATTGTGGTTTCAGAACACCTCGTACATGCCCCTATCAAATGCAGCCTGTTATATACACATTTTTTTTTGTTATTAAAAATAAGAATTTGAGAACGAATTCTTCGAATTTGATCATTAATAGCATAAATGATCTTTCTCATAATGTGATTACAGCAATTAGCTCTATTCTGTGTACCTGCCAATCATAACTGTCAATCAAATGGCAACTGAAATGGACGTTATTTGTTGCTTTTATAATTGATTGGCAACATGAACATTTATCAGTTCCAAGTTGAGAAGTTAACCTGGGCTCGTGTAACTTTGGTCCTCTTTACAAACCTTGAGTTTATCTGCGTGGCGTTATCTTGCATTAAACGTCTAAATGTATATTCCACTTTCAAAGTATGTGTTGGTAATAACACTCATTCTGATTCAATTATATAAAGGGAATAAGTGGTTTGGAAGTTTGGGTTTACCATTGGTATCACAAGTGTTTGTTGAAGTTACTCAAGCGAGATAAACTAAAGATTTGAAGCCGTTTGAAAAACGAAAAATACTAAGTTCTTTCACGTCTTTGTAAAGTTTTTCGTCTCGCACCCATATAAATAAAATAAAATGAGTACATTCGTTTAAAAATGTACACAGTTGTCACTTTCGGACGTAGTCAACGTGTTACTGTGGCGTCATGACGCAAAAACGTACTTCCGGTCCGTCACGACGCGGTTGGAAGCGGGACGCTATTCGAGATCCTCTGATGGTAAACAAAGTTTTTTTTTTTATCAAAGTTGATTAGAAGCAGTTTATAACAATTTCATAATTACTGTCTAGACGCCAGAATGCACGGATGTAGTTCAGATTTCCTCTCATTGTTTTACGCCAGGAAAATTACAGAAAACTGAGTTTGTTCCAAAATGAAACGTTGATTCATTCAACAAATCTTTCTTTATTTTTTTTAAACTATTGACTTTCATCGAAGTGAGGTAGTAATCAGTTGGTGTCTGCTATTCAGGTGGTATTTTAATGTATTTGGAGAATTTAATGTGTCGTTATATTAAAATAATTGATGATTCCACTCTAAATAAGCAGAATGTCTTAGAGTTTAAGTGTATGTTGGATAGGTCTCCTGTTGTCTTTGGTTCAACTTCTTGGTCTTTTGTATCTTAAGTTTGGTTTCTTCTGTTTTTTTTTTTTTTTTTTAAATATTTGGTTCCACACCTTCGTCAGCACTTCTTCATCTTTCCTTTTGTCTTTAGTTCCACACCTTAAAAACTATTTCCCCCCTTTTCCTGTTGTTTTTGGCTCCTCATTTTCATCTCTCTCTCTCTTTTTCAGATGTCAGGGAGTTCCTGGCCATCTTCTCCTCTCGCTGCCTCTCGTCAGGTCTCAGCCCGGCTCTACAGCTCCTTACAGCACAGCCGACAGCAGGAGGACGATGGTCATGGCTCACAGCTCAGGTTGAGACCCATCGTTTTGCACACTCTCAATCGACTGGACCATAGGCACTGACTCTTTCTTTCAGACAGGTGTCATTCTCGCTCTCCTCTCCTGACCTGTCTGCTCTGCGGATGAGTGAGGCTGCTCCTCCTCTGCTCTCTGAAAAGCTGGAAAGGGGCTGTCTAGACCCTACCTCCCATCATGCGATTAGCTCTGGAGTGGAGTCAGAAGCTGAAGAGGCTGAGCTAACTATTGAGAAGAGCATGAGCAACGAGTCAGAGGTGGTGAGAAGGCATCAAAGCCATGTGTCCATCTCATGTGAACAATCTCATAATTTCCTATACTATGTTTTACCGTTCCTAGAGTGGCAAAAAGCACATGCAGGAGATGGAGAGTGTGAGGAGGCACCTACAGTCCATCTTGAGATCATCACACCCCTCCGAGAGACACGGTCTGACGAGTAAACACTTAGTTGCAGCCATCGTCATGGATTTACTTTGTGATTTAACCACTCTCTCTCTCTCCTCTGGGCCTGTAGACCATCTAGTGGCAGGCTCACAGCTCCTTCTGGACGATTCACAGGAGAGCGAAGCCACCTCATACCTGCTCAGGTATCATACACACTAAATATCCAGTCTTGCACTATAGAGTGAGGTACTATGTGGGTTCCCTGTACGTGTCTGTTATTTAAGCGCTTAGAGGCCGAAAATATGCAGAAGTCTTGCCAGATTTCTCGAACCTCGCATTTGGAAAAAAGGAATGGTCCACTTTAGGGATGCAGCGGTACATAATTGATTGGATATTTTCACAAGGAGCAGTTCATTGATATTTGCTCCAGAAATGTGGTTCACATCCGTAAACAAGAAGTTCATGTTGAAATAAAAATACTTAATTTTATTCAAATGACCAACGGAAAACCGTGGTATTGAACCAGACATACCAAAGCTCGTTCGCACATGTTACAATTCATTCAGTCATTTTTCAACTTGTTTATTCCCGTTTTGGGGTCACAGGGTTTTGTCAATCTGATAATAGAGTTGAACTGTTGGTGTTTTTCGTGTCTTGGAATCTTTTGTGTATCTCAAAGCAAAACTTTCGTAACTCCTATCATTCGCGTCTCGAGGTACCACTGTACTAAGTTTCACTGTGTGCTGCCGTGATGAATACTTTTTTTGTAAACAGACACATGCCAACCAAATTATTGTTGCTGTATTTGTTAAAAAAACATGTGTTTGTGTCTTCATTTGTGTTTAGTTTGCGATCATTTTCTCACCACATACTAAATACTAACCATACTATGACCACCTCACAGAGCAGGTCTAGGACTGCTTTTTTTTTTGTCTGTTTTTGGTCCGATTTATAGTTTTGGTAGTTGCTTTCTTACCCGCCTAAACGAATTTCAAATGTGGGTGTAAAAGCACTATGCAACACACTATGCAAAAATTGCATTGACTTGATTGGGATCTGTTGGAAATATTAAATAATTTATTCCCAAGAAGACATGAGAGGCCTTGATCTCCAAATATTTACAGAAAGTTCTTGAATAACACATTACAGAGATATCTGGGTTCAGCTGACGAAGTTACACAAAGTCAAGCGCTGTTAAAGTTGGAAAGGTACTATTGTGAGTTACAAAATCCCTTTGTGTGTGTGTCAGTGGTGTATGTGTGGAGGACCTGTTTCCTCGCTATGCTCGACTTCGTTCAGATTCCAACTGCGCTGCTTCTGAGCTTCATCTGCTGAGGGAGGCCCTTGAAAGAGAGAGAGAGCGACGCAAGGTTCAGTGAGATCATTCATTGCTCTGTGTGTGTGTGTGTGTGTGTGTGTGTGTGTGTGCGGTGATCACTAACACAGGATCAATGCTCTGTGTGTGTGGCTCAGGAGAGCGAGGCGCAGGTCTGCTCCCTGCACTCCAGGCTTCTTCACCTCCAGCAGCAGCTCACGCTAGCTGTCGCCGCCGATCGCAAGAAAGATGCCATGATTGAGCAGCTTGACAAGGTTTACACACGCACGCACACATGTTTTTACTTGCCCATCCCGACGCCATCCATTGATTACGTGTGCCTGTCAGACGTTGGTGAAGGTGGTGGAAGGCTGGAAGGCACACGACCAAGACAGAAATGAGGAGCTAAAACAACTCCAGAAGAAGGAGAAGGAAGCAGAGAGCATGATCAAACAGCACACTCAGGTCTACACCCATCTCATCTGTGTGGTTTCCCGTGTTCAACAGGAATGTGACAAGCTCTTCCTCTCCCTCAGGATCTGGAGGCGGTGCAAGGGTCTCTCTCTCAAGCTCAGGCTGCTCTTGAGCAGGAACAGAGCCTCAGTCAGCAGCTCCAGAGCGGCAACACTCGACTGGTAAACTGTCCATGAGTCTAGTTCAATCGCAATGGGAGAGATGCGGTGAAGAGCATCTTGTAGTTCAGAAGATCATTAGCTAGAGATTACAAGAACTTAATTTAATGATCATAGAGCATAGAACGTTACTTTTTATTCAAAATTATGTTTCCCCCCAATATTATATTGAGTGTGCTTTAGAAAATTAATATTGATTGTATTATATCTTTCTTAATATTTGAAACTTTAATAAAAAGTGGATCTGGTTACTATTGTTATGCTGGTTATAATGATGGATATGGTGATGATAATAATATGGTGGTGATGGTGATTGTTTGGGTAATTACGATGATTGATATGTAGGTGATAATCAATTGTTATTGTGATTATGTAAATGATCATTCATACTGGGATTGTTATAGTGGTCATTGTTATGGGGTTTGTTTTCGTTTATAGTGATGGTAATTGGTTGTGATTTTTTAATTAATATTTTTTCCTAGTTAAGATTGTTATGATGATATTGATTTTCTTTTTAGTTTTATGGTGATGATGACGATAAGATCATTTTTGGGTGATTGTAGTTTTCTGATGATGGTATTTTCTTATGGTGATGATGATTCTGTGTGTGGTATGCTCCTGTTCGTGGCTTTCCAGGAGCAAGAGGCATCTGATCTCCGCGTCTGTCTAGAGGACCTCAAACAAGAAGAGCTAAAACTCCGCAGAGATGCTCAAAAACTCAGAGAGGAGCTGCACACACTCCAGATGGAGTCCAACAAAACAACCACACAACTGCAGCAGGACAAAGAGGAGCTCAGGAAACACACACTGGAGCTACAGGAGCAGCTGAGTAAACAGACGGTGTGAAACTAGCTACAGCACAAAAACACTGCTCGGTACAGCTCTGCTGGTTTACTGCTTGACTCACACTGGAGCTTTAGCCAGTGACACGAAACGCTTTAGACAATGAAACTGAAATACTGTTCAGTATACAGTGGGGTAAGAAGTATTTAGTCAGCCACCAATTGTACAAGTTCTCCCAGTTAAAAAGATGAGAGAGGCCCGTAATGTTCATCAAGATAGACCTCAGCTATGAGAGACAAAAGAAAGAGAAATCCAGAAAATCACATTGTCTGATTTTTAAAGAATTTATTTTCAAAATATGGTGGAAAATAAGTATTTGATCAGCTAGAAACCAGCAAGATTTCTGCCTCTCACAGACCAGAAACTTCTTCTGTAAGGGGCTCCTCTGTCCTCCACTCGTTACCTGTATTACTGAAACCTGTTTGAACTCATTACCAGTATAAAAGAAACCTGTCCACAACCTCAAACCCTCACACTCTAAACTCCACCATGGCCAAAACTAGAGAGCTGTCAATGGACACCCGAAACAAAATGACAGACCTGCACCAGGCTGGGAGACTGAATCTGCATCAGGTGAACAGCTTTGTGTGAAGAAATCAACTGTGGGAGCAATTATTAGAAAATGAAACACATACAAGACACTGATAATCTCCCTCGATCTGGAGATCCACGCAACATCTCACCCCCTGGGGTCAAAATGATCACAAGAACAAGCAAAAATCCCAGAACCACACTGGGGGGGGGATCTAGTGAATGACCTGCAGAGAGCTGGGACCAAACTAACAAAGGCTACCATCAGTAACACACTACGCCGCCAGGGACTCAAATCCTGCAGAGCCAGACGTGTCCCCCGGCTTAAACCAGTACATGTCAAGGCCTGTCTGAAGTTTGCTAGAGAGCATTTGGATGATCCAGAAGATGACTGGGAGAATATCATATGGTCAGAGGAAACCAAAATAGTAACAACTCTACTCGTCGTGTTTGGAGGAGAAAGAATGCTGATTTGCATCCAAAGAACACCATACCTACTGTGAAGCATGGGGAGGAAACATCATGCTTTGGGGGTGTTTTTCTGCTAAGGGACCAGGACGACTGATCCGTGTAAAGGAAAGAATGAATGGGGCTGTGTTTTGTCAAATTCTGAGTTAAAACCTCCTTTCATCGGCAAGGGCATTGAAGATGAAACGTGGCTGGGTCTTTCAGCATGACAATGATCCCAAACACACCGCCCGGGTAACGAAGGAGTGGCTTCTTAAGAAGCATTACAAGGTCCTGGAGTGGCCTAGCCAGTCTCCAGATCTCAACCCCATAGAAAATCTTTGGAGCCCAGCGACAGTCCCAGAACATCACTGCTCTAGAGGAGATCTGTGTGGAGGAATGGGCCAAAATACCAGCAACAGTGTGTGAAAATCTGTCATTCCCAACAAAGGTATATAACAAAGTATTGAGATGAACTTTTGTTGTTGACCAAATACTTATTTTCCACCATATTTTGCAAATAAATTGTGATTTTCTGGATTTCTCTTTCTTTTGTCTCTCATAGCTGAGGTCTATCTTGATGAACATTACAGGCCTCTCTCATCTTTTTAACTGGGAGAACTTGCACAATTGGTGACTGACTAAATACTTTTTTACCCCACGTTAGCTCTTGTTGCTTTGATCGTGAAGCAAAAAAACTATTCTGTCATCTTGTGAATTTCAGGAGCGTGTGAAGCAGCTGGAGTGTGCTCGTGAGGAGACGGAGCGAAAGGTTCAGAAGGAGTTGGAGACAGTAAAGAGAGAGCGAGACCGTGTGAGGGAGGAGAGAGAACTGGAGCAGGTAACCTGTAAACACATGGACACAATGTCACCTTCACACAGACACATCTCCTTTGCTCTGTTTGTGTAGAGTCGCTGGGAGGCTCAGAAGGCTCAGATGGAGGTGCAGTTTGCTCTGTCTCTTGAGCAGCAGATGAGCGAGAGACTCCAAGCTGTACACGAGGAGAATGCTAGCTACAGCACTCAGCTGCGGCAACAGCATCGGTAAGCTTTGCCTCATCACAGACGACTGGGTCACCTCAGCGGATGTGTTTGGTTATCAGAAGGCCTGTGTTACAGAAAGCAGCTGTTGGATCTGAGCGCACGACATGAGCGAGAGCTTGCAGCACAGCTGGAGCAGAGCCGCTCAGAGAGGCAGGGAAGGGAGGAGAAGCTACGCATTCTCTCAGTCAGGTACATGCACACACACACAGACTTAGAGGAGAGTAGGAGGAGTCCCTGCATCAGCACCTGTGTGTCTGTGTGTGGGCAGACTGGCGGAGCTGCAGGACCAGCTGGGCGTTATGGCAGCGGCTAAGAGAAAGCTGGAGACTCAGAGGGAGGAGCTTGTTTCCAGCCTCCAGGGAATGATGCGCTCCCATTGGGCAGAGACTCTGAGGCTGCTGACTAATCAGGAGCAGGTATGTTGGCTGGTCATGGTTATGTGCTGGGAAACCTTGTTTGTTCCAGGATGAACGTGGCGACTCTTGGGCTAGAGTTTGGCATGGAGGACTGCATCTCTGCACAGTTTAGATTCAACCTCCGCTAGTGTCACAACTACGTCTGAGTTTGATTTATTATCATTCAGTTATTTCTGTTTATGGCTGCATTCTCTTTTGTTCCTGAAAGTTAGTGAGAACATTGTTCATACAAGAATGTGACCCTCTCTTGTAAACTGGAGAAAGACTAACCTGTAACTGCAAATAGTTATGGCAGTAAAAGTAAACAAATCAACATTGTGACTTTTAGCTTAGCGTCTAACGGGAGACATAACACAGTGGTACCTCGAGATACGAATGCTTCACGTTACGAAAAATTCCAAGATATGAAGGGTCTCTCGGGAAATGTTTTGCTTCGAGACACGAAAAAAAATCCAAGATGTTAAAAACACATTCCGAGAAATCAAGAAATACATTTGTACGCGTACTACATTGTTGATATTTGAAACGTCAACGCTGGGCATCACGTGACCACAGTAAACTCACCTACAGTTCTGCTCTGCTATCCGCTTGTTAAGTTGTGATGTTGTTGTGCGGCGCTCCACCGTCCCGTTGACAGACAATGGTAAAAGACGCTGAAACTTTAATCGTTATATAACGCTTTAGATTGAATTTAAATCAAGTGAAACATCTTGTATGGATTACCAATAATGTGTCGTAATAAAGATGTCCTACATTTTTTTTTTTTTAAGAAACTAGTAAAAGTTCCCTTTGATATTACTAATAATTAATGAGAAAATGCCATCTTCATTAGTTGAATCTTTTTTTATCCCCAAAACTTTGCCAAATAACAAGAATACCCCCAAATAACAACAGTATCAGGTGTTTACACCATTAGCGACACAGGGCGGTCTCATGCTCTTGTAGTTCTGAGGAGATGCATTCCACTCTGGTGCATGCAGTTCTGCCGTGATGGTAGTCTCTGCTTCAACTGGTGTGTTCTATGGGGCTCAGGGGACATTGACGGCCATGTGAAGTCGAGCCATGACAACTCTGCCACGATATGCTGGAACATCATCAGCCATTAACAGAAAGTTGGGGCTGTGCTGATGAAAGTGGGATGATGGGATCTGTGATGTCTCTGAGGTAGGAGCTATCAGGAGTGTCTGAACTATCAACAATAGCCAAATCAGTTTTGGGCCGCGTTGACCTCAGCATGACTCTCGGCTTCTCCAGCTGCGATGATCCGACACAATGATCCCTTTTCTTAATAAAAACGGGTTTTTACACCAGTACATGGAAAACATGAAATCACCCCGAAACTATTGCCACCCTATCTCTAATATTTGTGCACTGAAAAAAAACCCTGAATTAATGATGGCAACTGAGTCTCTCCCAATGTCCTTTTTATTGTGAGGCACAATGATAGATGTACAATACAATGTTACCAGGGCGGCATGATCTACGTTTGTTTTTACTTAATCTCACCTTGTGTAAAACGATTATCCTTGTCTGAGCCAGCAAACCTCTGCAAT
>SRMA01027353.1:0-16497 GCA_007224835.1 Danionella cerebrum
AGAGAGAGATAGAGAGAGATAGAGAGAGAGAGAGAGAGATGAGTAGAGAGAGTGATAGAGAGAGTGAGAGAGAGAGATAGAGAGAGAGAGAGTGAGAGAGAGAGATGGAGAGAGAGAGAGGGGGAGAGAGAGAGAGACAGAGAGATGAGGAGAGAGAGAGAGTGATAGAGAGAGAGAGGGGGAGGGGGAGAGAGGGAGGCTGTAGGACATCAGATCAATACTTTGCCACAAAACACGTAGACTAACGATGTTTTCCCTTGTTCTCTGAAAGCTCTCGGTGGCAGCGGAGAGAGAAGCAGAGCTGCTTTAATTCGGCTTCTGTTTCAGTCTCTCGTCACTCGATCGCTGCTCCTCCGGTGCCTCCCTGCGGTCAGCCGCTCGAGCAGAGCATCGGTTCTCCCATCAGCACCATTCCATCAGTACTGTTCCAGCAGCTTCCGCTCATGAACCAAATATTCAGTCAACTATTTATTAACTTAATTAATACATTTCCAAATAAATAATCAATACAAGAAGCAAAACAAATATGAAAATCGGGAAGTAATAAAAATGCAATATTAATATAAAAATAAGAAAGTAAATAGATTATCATATAAACAAAAATCTAAATAATAAAAATCTACGTTGAATAAATAATGCATACGTTTAAATTAACAAATGAAGATATAAATGAATGAATAATTAAATTATGTGGTAAACTCACAAGTGACTCCACGTGTACATGAATAAATAAATAAATAAATGAATAAATAAATGAATAAATAAATGAATAAATAAATAAATGAATAAAAAATAAATGAATAAATAAAAAAATAAATGAATAAATAAATAAATGAATAAATAAATGAATAAATAAATAAATAAATGAATAAATAAATAAATAAATGAATAAATGAATAAATAAATAAATGAATAAATAAATAAATAAATAAATAAATGAATAAATAAATGAATAAATAAATAAATAAATAAATGAATAAATAAATGAAAAAATGAATAAATAAATAAATAAATGAATAAATAAATAAATGAATAAATAAATAAATAAATAAATAAATAAATAAATAAATAAATAAATAAATAAATGAATAAATAAATGAATAAATAAATAAATAAATGAATAAATAAATAAATGAATAAATAAATGAATAAATAAATAAATGAATAAATAAATAAATGAATAAATAAATAAATGAATAAATAAATGAATAAATGAGAGATTGATTTGCAACAAATAAAGTAAAAACAGAAGTTCGATGAAATACAAACAGCGTAAAAGAAAATGTAGAAATGTTCTATTTCTGGTGAAAAGTGTTTAAAAAGAAATAGTTGATTGAAAGTAAACGTTTCGATCAGGATTAAATCAGAGCCTGCAGTGAAATCCGTCGTTTCCTTCTCTGAGAGACCCGTCCCTCGGCTGCAGGAGAAACCTTCCGTGTTGTGCAGCGGGAGGTCAGGGGTCATGCGCCCGATGACATCATCGGCTCAAAGGTTTGTTTCCAGACTGAAACATCAGCACACTGCATCAGCCAATCAGAGCGCAGGACGGCTCTCTGTCGAAACACTCGTCGATCCTCAGTCAATCATCTCCACAAACAGAAGCTCTGGGAAGATCTGAGTCGCTGCTGATCGCATCAGAGCCATCAGCTGCTGCTCAACAAAAGCTCCACTCAGAAGAAAAGTGATCAGCAGAGCAAACAGCTCTTATCAGCTCCGAGAGCAAACATGAACTCTCCCTCTCTCGCCAGCTTTATCAGAGAGCTGCAAAGTTCACCGCAGCGCTCATTTATTTCTCATTTGCTCAAATCCTTCTCGTTCTGAACCTAAAGCTGCAGTGGAACTCTGAGAAGAGCATCTGTGGAGTCCCTGCACTCTTAGACTGCAGGAGATCTTTGAGCTTTTCAGAATCAAAAGCTTAGAACCCGAAGCGAACCCAGCCCACGGAGAAACCAACACAAGAACTTCAGAACAAATGCAATCCAAGGGTTTCCTTTTGCTTTGAGGTCTGGAGGGAGCAGAACGATTAGGAGCTAAGTTCAGAAGAGCACTGTGATGACCTCAGGAGAAAAATGAAACGCAGCCGCCGCCGCCGCCAGATCTGAACAACAAATCCCTGTGTTTGTCTTTTAGAATAATCGAGTTTGTTTGTTAAACCGTGTCTAGTTCTGCACATGAAAAACAGCATCAGGAGGAAAACCGTATTGTGACTTTATGCAAATTAGGTGATGACATCATCTAGAGATTGCATGCTAGCTTCAGATGGAGCAGAAACACGGTTGGCTTTACAGAACCAGTCTATGCCACGGTTTCTCCTGAACATCTCACGGTTCCTTGAGCTCCTTCAGCTCCATTTCCACCCGGACTCTTCCTCCATCTGGGCCCAAGTCGTATTTCCGCATTTACATCTTGTGTCGGTTTCCCGGCATCTGGACCATTCACCGGTGGATCTGTGAGGCACACAGCTGCAGCTAAAAAACACTCAAGTCCAAAAAAAACCCGGCAAACCCACCGCCGTGCCACTACAATACCTCCAGAATATACAACACTGCTCCCAGAACGTTCTCCTGGAGAGGAGCACGATGGAGGAGACCCCCGCTGACACAAACACAGACTGCGGTCTGAGAGGACGAGCCGCGGACAGACGAGACAGAAGAAGCTTGTTTACCGAAAGAAAACAGCAGAGCTCAGAGATGTTCTGGGGTGGCTTTGCTGCTTCTGGCTCCGTGTGAAAGCTAGCATGAAATCCGGTGAGTGCCAGAGCGTTCTGGGCGTGTCCACCAGAGCTTCCAGCAGGACAATGACCCAAAAACAATCAGAAATGCTTCCAAATAATGCCATCATTGCTCCAGATCTGAGCCCCAGAGAACCCCTGGAGAGATCTCAGAGCAGCAGCTGGAGAAGGGTCTTCAGACCTGAACCTGGAGCATTCATGGTTCCCGCGGTTTCACTTATACGGGTGCTACCAAATATCAGGCTAAGGATTTGTCAGGCCGGGTTCAACATGAACCCCGAAACATTTACTGCTGATGTTTGAGGCCCTGAGCAGGAGCTCCTCAAACCTCCTCAAGCTTTCATCTATAGAATCCCTTCGGCAGGAGAGCAGGACGCCAGGGAGGAGACGGGACGATGGACATGTGTGAAGCTGTGGGCTGAATGTAAATAATCCTCTTGAGAGAGAGAGAGATCTCTTCCACGCTCCACGAGCCGAAGCAGGGCTCAGAATAGATCCAGCGGAGTCATTCGGTCGGGAAGGTTTCTCCAGCGTCAGCTTTACTGGAAGCAGCCCTGATCGGGTTCCGGATCAATGGAGATGCTGCGTGCGTTTATGTTATTGTTGCCAGCATTAATGCTCTTTTAATCTTTAAGAGATTAGCAGCATCGACCGCCACCGCCGCTCAAACACTCCCCGAGACGCGTGAGGAAGAGATGGAGCGAATAAACAACACGAGCTCCAACCACTGCTCAAACCATTCGACCACACCTCAACTATACGTGCTGGACGGAGAAACTGAAACACTGTTCAGAGTAGAGCTGGAGGTTTGGACGGAGAAACTGAAACACAGACTAGTGTAGAGCTGGAGGTTTGGACGGAGAAACTGAAACACTGTTCAGAGTAGAGCTGGAGGTTTGGACGGTGAAACTGAAACACAGACTAGTGTAGAGCTGGAGGTTTGGACGGAGAAACTGAAACACTGTTCAGAGTAGAGCTGGAGGTTTGGACGGTGAAACTGAAACACAGACTAGTGTAGAGCTGGAGGTTTGGACGGAGAAACTGAAACACTGTTCAGAGTAGAGCTGGAGGTTTGGACGGTGAAACTGAAACACAGACTAGTGTAGAGCTGGAGGTTTGGACGGAGAAACTGAAACACTGTTCAGAGTAGAGCTGTAGGTTTGGACGGTGAAACTGAAACACTGTTTAGTGTAGAGCTGGAGGTTTGGACGGAGAAACTGAAACACTGTTCAATGTAGAGCGGGAGGTTCGGACGGTGAAACTGAAACACTGTTCAGTGTAGAGCGGGAGGTTTGGACGGTGAAACTGAAACACTGTTTAGTGTAGAGCTGGAGGTTTGGACGGAGAAACTGAAACACTGTTCAATGTAGAGCGGGAGGTTCGGACGGTGAAACTGAAACACTGTTCAGTGTAGAGCGGGAGGTTTGGACGGTGAAACTGAAACACTGTTGAGTGTAGAGCTGGAGGTTTGGACGGTGAAACTGAAACACTGTTGAGTGTAGAGCGGGAGGTTTGGACGGTGAAACTGAAACACTGTTGAGTGTAGAGCGGGAGGTTTGGACGGTGAAACTGAAACACTGTTGAGTGTAGAGCAGGAGGTTTGGACGGTGAAACTGAATCACTGTTTGTTCCTGCAGCAGCAGCCTCTCGTTCTTGGCAGGCCGGGTTGTCCGGTTTGATCACTTCGGGTTAATGAAGCTGGTTGTTCTCAGGCCGAAGCTGATTGCTTGAGCTCTGGGACCAAAATGAAGACGTCAGCTTTAATTTGACTGAAGGAGCGCTGCAGAGACACATTTCTCGTCTGACAGCAGCCTGATGCATCACAGCTGAGAGAAGCCCCGACTGTCTCTGTCTCCCTCGAGTTCCGCTGCGAGAGGTTTCAGCACCCCCCCATCCACCAGCTCCAGCGCTTTCAAACCAGCAGAACTGAAAGCAACAGAATCGAGATCCAATCACCAAAAGAGCTGTCTGCTTCAGCAACCGGATTTAAAAAAATATATATCTTTAATTATGAGATAATTACAATCATTTCTTAATTCAAAATACAAGGATAATACAGAAACATCAGAGAGTCGAGGTGAAGAGATCCTCCCAGCAGCAGATCTCCTCCTAGATTTACAACTAAGTCGACCAATCAGAGAGTGTCGCCAGCAAGTCCTGAAGCCTGATTGGCTGAGTGTCTGATCTCTATATTCTCTGCGGTTTTATCACTACATCCACCAGAGACAGAGAAACGCTGATTTTAAAGAGCAAGAAACAGGAGGATTTCTCAAAAATCCAAACAGCTCCACTGTATCCTCAACGGTTCAGTCGATGGAGGCGGGAGAGATGAAGACATCGGCAGATGATGTAAATAAATTCTTGTGCGGTAAAGAACCCGCTTTGGCTAGCACCGTCACCAAACCCTGAAAGGAAAGCTGAGGAGGTGATCTGAATATTCAGCATGTTCTGATTCGCTGTTTCTCTAGTGATGAGGATTTCGTTGCTGAATGGAGGAAGGAGGTCTCTGTGAAGCTACTCCTGCTGGTGGATGTCATTAAAACTTCACCAGGAGTTATTTCCTCTCAATTGATACAAGCAGAGGAAGTCAGAAATAGTGAAGGTCAGCAATCGTTACGCAGGTTTAGATTTGGCGGCGCTCCTTTGAGCCCCGTGTTTCCTCCTCTGAGGGGAACAGAAGGCAGGAGCCGGCTGCACCTCTCTGCCTGTTTAACCCAAGACGAGGTGACGCTCCGAGGCTGGAGCCGAGGGTCACGCAGAGATTTCTATCAATAATTCATCGAGCCGCTGCAGCCTCTGTTCTTCTGTTCAATTCCCCTGCAGATCACATAATACACCCCCCCACCCCCCGACACACCCCCCGCGCCAGCCCCAGCCATCTGTGAGAGCAGAGCCCTGCAGGGAAACAGCATTAGAGCGCACGCCACCAGCCCTGCCTCCAGACATGCTCCCGCTCCGGAGCTTTCGCGAGCACCGCTCCTCTACTTGCTCCTCCGGCCCGAACCCCCTCAAACCCTGGAGCTCAGGATTCCAGTTCTGCCCCGTGATGAACACGAGCAGGAAATGCGCTAAACACAGCAATGCATGCAGCTCAAATAACGATAGTGTGTGTCAAACATTTATTTATTTTACAATAAAGATTTTATAAAGAAGCAAGAACTGACAAAGATGTGTTCATTCTTTCAAATGTAAGTCACTTTGGATAAAAGCATCTGCCGAATGCACAAATGAAAATGTAAAGAAGATAATTAAAATAGTGTGAATATACATTAAAACGCCCGCCAGCAGAGCGTATGACATCATCATATCGTCTCTACGGATGACGTTGTGAAATACTCTGTGGAACACAATCATTGAACTATTAGAACTTTTACAGAAATAAAGTTACGTGCCACGGTGGGAAATATTTAAATGCCCAGCGCTGCTCTTAGTGAACAATAGAACACAGCCTCCTCGATACAGAACACCTCCTATCAGAGAGGAACCGCACCAGGAACCAGTGACAAGCATGTGACCCCGCGTACTGAACAAATATTGAAATAAACCAAAGCTCCTCTCCATTATACTTTTAGAATGGTGAGAAAGTCGAGGAGCGTGGTAACCCGTCGTCAAAGGCAAAAAATAAAACTTTAATAAAAAAATATGGTGAGAAAAAAAAAACAGATGAAGAATACGACAAGATCTACACCAAGGATCTTTATTATACTGAAACAATCGTGTAAAATATCCAGAAGATGAACTTAGAGAGTCCTTCAGAAGCCTTTATTCCGCAGAAAATTCTGTCTGAACTCAGAGAAAATCTCATTCCCTGAAAGAATATAACGCATGGGTAAAAGCTCAGCCAGGTTTGGCGGATCATAGATGCACCGCAAGCTCTTAGATATGAAGAGCGTCCCTGCAGCACGGAACTCACCGAGGACGGAGCTCGCTGCTGCTGTTGCTTAATGTCTGAGAGTATTTCTGTCCGTCCGTCTACCGCGCATTAACAACAGAAACCTGTTTTAGGATGAATTCAACCGCATTAAAACACTCTGGCTTCCATCCAGAGGAGGAAACACCGCATCAGATGTCCACTCCCCTGGAGGTAACAAAACAGTGAGAAAACAAAAACAACGCAAAACTAAAAGTGAATGCTGCAGTGTATGTGACCGAAGCCTGACAGCGAGAAATAGTTTCCTGTCGAAGGTGAAGCCTGCTGCCGAGTGAAGGAGAGCTCTCCTGATAACAACATTTATCCTCCAGCAGGAACAACACTGCTTTTTACATAAAGTGATATTTTATGGAATTTAAGCCATGTTTGAGGCCTTGTGCGTCTCGAAACAGTGATCTCGAAGAATCGTTTTGGTGTTGGTTTCAAGTGTTCGCCGACAGTCAAGTAATGATGTGTCTCAAAGCAGAACTCTGGATAAACCCTGGATCAGTGTTAGAAGAATCTTCACTTTATAATCTTTGTGATTTTTATTCTACATGAGCACACAAACACAATCTCAGCAGGAGCAGTGAAACTAATGAAGAAACTTGATCAAAAGCTTCAATCATTGTTTCTGGAAGAATTTTATTTGCACAAATTTGATTTCCCTTTCAGCGGCTTGGATTAAACTGGAGACCCTTCATGAAGGGGGTCCATTATCTCTCTTTGCTGCCGCTCCTCTAACAAATAGTTCAATACTGAAAGAGTATTTTACTAAGATTATAGTTTAACATCCAGGTATCCATGCGGTTTCAGAGGAAGATCGTGATCCGGGTGCATCTGATCTCGCTCTGGAGGCTGAGCTCAAGGATTGTTTGTGCTGCTGTGATATTAAACAATGCACACAACACCCAGAGCTGAGAGAGAGAGAGAGAGAGGGAGAGAGGGAGAGGGAGAGAGAGGGAGGCTTCAGAGCTGTCCATTATTTGAGTGAATAATTGTGCATCACCCTCCAAATGAAAAATCAATACTCGGCAAGCTTTTATTCTAATGCACTGATAGGCTGCTCTTCAGCGAGCACACGCTCCCCGACACCTCGACGGCCAGCGCGCACAATAACCCGCACAGGAACTGCCTCCTGATGCTCGATGCCCTCTCCTCCGAACAAAGGGACCGGGGTCCCGGCGCTAGAGGGGGCAAAGAGGCAAGAGGCGGTAATTACGCACGGCGCTCGCTCTGAAAGCCTTGACGCGCGGCGCGCGGATCTAAAGCGTTGTTTATATCTCAGGGGTTTGAAAGAAACGTGTAAACAAAGACAGAGCGCTGCGCTGCAGCAGAGTACAGACTGCTGCTCCTGCTGCTGCTGCTCGAGCCGAATGCAGCAGAGAGCAGAGGGTGCACGAAACCACCACAGTTCACTCGAGCAAATTATGATCGATATCAGAACCAAACTCAAGCACACTCGCACCCAGGAGCGATCGAAGCGAGAAGGAAAGCAGATACCTTGTCTTACCTGCAAGCCGAAGGGCCGACATGCGCTGGAACTCGGGCTCCTGGAGCCACTTCCACATGCGCCGGAAGGTCTCGCGCCCAGACTTGAGCTTACTCCAGGGTTTGGGGTTGCGCAGGAGGTCCGAGAGGGTGCCCTGCGAGCGACACAGCACCCTCTGAGCGAAGATGGCCTGAGGGATGCTGTAGCGCTTCAGCTCGGCCGTGATGCGCTGCGCCACCTCCTTGGTGTTGATCTCTTCCAGCTGCCCCGAAGCGGAGCCCGGAGCGCCCGAGGAGGAGGAGGAGGAGAGCGGTCGGTCCCGGTTGGAAGTCAGCACGGACCCGTGCGACGGGGGGTGGCCCGGATGCGCGTGCATGCCGTTGAGATGGGGCATCATGCCCGCGCCGGGGCCTCCGAGGGCTCGGGGGAGGTGCGGGTCCCCCCGGGAGAGCATGGCAGCGTGCGTGTCGAAGCCGGAGCTCAGCATCTTGTCGTGGCTGTAGTTGTGGAGCGTCTGCGGCGCGGGGTGCATGGAGCCCAGGCCGTTTCCCAGCGGCGACAGGCTCTGACCCATGCCGCTCATCTCTTTGTGGTAGGGGCTGTAGAGGCTGTTCATGGCCGGGAGAGTCCTGTCGTCGCGCATCAGCGTGAAGCTGCCGCTCACGTTCCCGGAGAGCCGCTGGTGGTGGTGGTGGTGGTGATGGTGCGCGTGGTGGAACTTGTCGGAGACGGTGGAGATCGGAGGGAGCGGCTGCAGCGGGGTCAGCGTGGTGTAGGTGCCGCTCATCCCGGGTGGGGAGGTGTCGCAGGACATGCTCATGGCGTGATGGAGAGGAAGGGAGAGCTCGGGACGGTACTCTCCTCCTCCGCCTCCTCCGCCGCCGCCGCCGCCGTCCAGGATCGATGCCATCCCGGAGACCATGGCGGAGCGGGACGGCGCCACGCTCAGCTCCTGGTGGATCCGCAGCGAAGCCCCCGGGTTCCGGTTGTGATGGGGGCTGTGGCCGCTCATCAAGTCCTGCTCATGGCCGACCCCCGCGTGCAGGCTCCCGAGGTCCATTGTCATCTCCGGGTTCATGGCGTACGCGTCCAGATCCTTGGCCAGGCATCGATAGGCGTTATAGGCGGTCTTCATTCAGTCCATGGGTTATAGGTCCAGCTCGGTTCCTTTGGTTTTTCCCCGTTTGGCGTGAGGCCTCTCGGTTCTCCCCCTCTCTCGCTCTCTCTCTCTCGCTCTCTCTCTCTCTCTCAGACGGGCCGGCGCTGATTCCTCCCCATGCTCGAGCCTCTTCTCCTCCTGCGCTTCTCTTCTGTTTGGGCAGCTGGAGGTGCGCGGGGAGGGCTTGCTCCGCGCGCACCCGAGCCTGCTGGAAAGGGCCGGAACTTTGACGTGATTGACAGGCCCGTGAGCCAATCGGGTTCAGCGGGAGCGCGCCTCCCAGCATCCTGCCCAATGAGAGAGAGAGAGAGAGAGAGAGAACGAGAGAGAGAGAGAGAGAGAGAGAGAGAACGCGTCTGGAGTCAGGTGCATGGGTCAGAGTCAGAGCATCCGTCCGGTTCCGTCCATCCGGCTCAGAACCATCACACATACTCGGGTACAGAGAGACACCTTCTCAAGCTGTCTGTCTGTCAAACAAATAACAATAACCCCAAGATGAAAACAATGAACTGCATTTATAAAATAAAGGGATAAAAAAGCGAATTAAACACGAATTAAAAGGAAGATCTAAAGACAAGTGTGGAAAACATGCAAATATTAATGGAATAACAAGGAAAATAATAATTAAAATAACAAATAAAATGTCAAAAAGTATTACATTTAAATCAATTCAATTTAAACTAAGATAAAACAACTTTGACACAACCACAAAATAATGAGGAACAAACCGCAAATTCGACCAAATCTTAATGTAAATTATGTACAAATCAAAGCTCCTCTCTGCAGCAGTTTTCTCCTCATCGCTTCGTTTGAATTTCTTTTTAAAGGAAATAACAAAGTTAGCGGTGGATTCTTTTAGTTCCTGCAAGTTTATCAGTAACTTTAGCAGCTCTGGGTCATGGGGACTGCAGGGGATCGATCAGTCTCTCTCTCTCTCTCTCTCTCTCTCCCTCTCTCCCTCTCTCTCTCGCTGCTTTTGTCTGCTGTAGCTGTAATTAAGGAGGAGAAACAGAAGTTCGTGAAGAGCGTGACCTAGTTTTCTTTTGATCAGCTGTCTGTCTGCCCGACTGTCAGAGGAGGAGCAGGAGGCACGGAGGAAGGGAGCTGAAAGATCAGGTTTGAAGCAGGGATCTCCTCTTCAACTCTTTATTCATGAGCAAAAGTAACAGATTCAGGATGAACAGATTACTGTGTGTTTCTCTCCTCCTCATCTTCACTTCTCCTCCTCCATCTTCTCTGTTCCTCTTCACATGTTCTTTATTCTTAAATTCTCACCTGTTCCTCATTTTTCTCACTTTCATAATCTCCTTCTTCCTCCACTTCTTTTTTTCTCTTTACCTTTAGTCCTGCCTGCTCTCTTTATTCCTGCAATCATTTCTCCTCTCAGGTTGAATTAAAACCGGGTGGTGCTTGTTCTGCTCACACGGTGTTACATCAACACTGGAGCAGTGTTGATGTACATGAACTCCAGTACTCCCAGACATGAACTCCAGTAGTGTTGATTCAAAACTCTGCTGTAAGTCAGTTCCTTTCTTTCCACCTTGCTCTTCTTTTTGTTTCCTCTCTTCCTTCTGTTCTTTTCACTTCCTTCTTCCGCTTCTGTTCTTCATCTTCCTTTATATCTTCTGTGATTTCTCTCCTTTATCCCCCTCCCTCTCTTCCCCTCTCTCCATCTGCTCCAGGGATCGATCCGGATCAATCCTGCAGCTCGGAGGCCGCTGGAGGCTCTGGTTGCGCGGGCGGCTGCTGCTGGAGCCGGGGCCGGTCTGCATCAGCTCCCAGGTTCCGGTCCTCTTCTCCCGGGGCGCGGCAGATCTGATCCCGGCCTGGATCCGGTAAGTTCAGGGGGTGCTCGTGCCCGTGATCCCGAGCTCATTCTTTGCGTCGTGAACGCGCACTCAAGGCTCAGAATGTTCGACTAAAGGAATTTAATATTCACTTGCTTCCGTTTGATCCAATAGCAGATGAACAGATCAATGCGGATTAATTTGCAACCAATAAAAATGTGAACTCTTTTGTTTTAAATTCAGCAAAACGGAGCATTGTGAAGATCATGAAGATCTCGAGTTTATTTTACTCAAACAGACGCCGATGAGCTCAATAATTCTATTCGGATTAATTCATTCCACTCGCTGCTCGGGGATTGTTTAAAAAAGAATTCCCATGAAATCTCTGTACTTTTGCACGTGGTATTTTTATTGGTTTGCAGCATTTATTGAAAGAGGATTAAATGAAGCTCTGGTCGTTCGTTAAATTCTCAAAACATAAATTCGTTTTGAGCAGTTTGTGCGCGATATAACAAAAGAAAACAATAATAACAATAATAATAACAACAATAACAACAACAACAACAACAACAACAACAACAACAACAACAATAATAATAATAATAATAGTAATAATAATAGTAATAATAATAATAATAATAGTAATAATAATAGTAATAATAATAATAATAATAATAATAATAATAATATGAAATATAATTTAAACATTTCTTTCGGAATCACAAGCAGCTCGAAATCTTTAATGAGAGAAAGAGATTTGGAAGCAGACAACGAAGCTTCTCAAAACATCATCTTTAGAACCTCTGCAATATTTCCTATTAAATAAAAAAACATTATTCGCATATTATTACTGTATTTTATTTATAATGCACATCCTTGTTTTTAGCTATTCGTTATATTTAAATTGGTTAATGAAAGCAGAGAGCTGTGATTACTCTCGTGATATCTTAGTTCTCTTCTTCTGCTTCAGATCTGATTGGGGTTTATTTATCTGTGAGTCTGAGACCTGCATTATTTCCATTAGAAAGATCTGGAGCTTCCGTGCAGGACCAGAACAGATCCTTGCTGAAGAAGAGCTCCTGGAGAACTGCTGAGGATCTCTGCATTTGAGAATCTGAAGACTTAAGAAGAACACTGACAAACCCTTGTATTGGTTTTTTCTTTTAAATGATACTGGGCACCAGAAAATATATCTGTGAAAGAAAGAAAACCTCAACGCTAGTGTGAACAAAAGCAGAGAAACATCTCCTCGGCTCTCGGTTCTCCTCAGGTCCAGCAGCTTCGAATCGAGGGGTTCCTTTCAAACATTAACAATAGCAGGATCCTTCCAGATAAGAGCTTGTCAGATAGCACTAGACGGACATAAAACTGACTGTGAGCGCATCAGAGACGAAGGGGGGGAACGCTGGAAGCTCCTCAACCACCTTCTCTGACGTCTCCCTCCACGGAGCAAGAGAAGAACCCTGATGAATACTCTGGAGATGCCTTCTGCAGAATCCATCAGATGCTTTTCAGAGCTGAGCTCCTCCAACATCACAGACAAGCATCAGGACCAGACAGATCCATCCTCTGTTCCATGACAGCTGCAGAACAATCCAGAGCTGGAGTTCTCTCGAGCAGCGGCTCTGTGCTGGAGGAAAACATTTCAAGAAATAGAACCTTCTCTAAACTCTCACCACAGCAAGGGTTCTCCTTCTCAACAGAACATTCTTCTGTGTGTTTGGTTTCCTTTTGTTCCTTCATTTTTGTGTTAGAAAGTAATAGAAATATATAAAAGTAATCAGATATTCAGCATGGAATAATTTCTCACTAATCTCTGCATCGATCACAGCAGAAAACATTTATTTAAATGAGCGAAAGGTCACAGCAACACGTGACTTTTAACCTTTGAGAAGCTGCAGCAAGGAAGAGCATCCAGCACTTCATCTGTTTACCTCATAACAGATTTCTACATTTGATCATTTAGCAGCGCTGCAGAATTAAAAGATTAACATCTATAAAAGCAGATCCCTGAGAGAGAAGAGAGGGGGATATTGATTATTTGAAGAGTAGTTAATTAATAATCTCTCCTCTGCGTTACACGTGAGCAGCTGATGTTAAAGAACAGCGATGAAAATGCTGCAAATGTAAAATATTATTCTCGTTATTTATGGATTTTTAATAGTTCCAGACATCTTATATTGTTCCAGAAACAATTCAGCCGTCCCCTGTCATCAGAACCCACAAGATTTTATCTAGTTTATAAAGCTAATCTGACGTAAAATCATACAAGTGTGGAACTGATAAACAGAATTAAATCAAGTTATTCATTAATGAACTGTTTTTCAAGTGTAACCCCCCCCCCCCCCCTCAATAAATATAACTGAAACAAAAGCTCATTTAAACACGACGTGAATCAGTAAAGATCTGCAAACCAGTGACAGATGAGCAGCTCTGGAGCTATAACAAGTTTCAAGTAGAAAAAAATAAAATAATCAAAGACAAATAAAACACTACACAACATTATACCAAACAACAAACTCATGATGTCCAGCAGCAACTTTTTCTTTTGTTTAATTTTGTTTAATAAACATGAGTTTGTCAGTGTAATTTCTGAAAGCCAGAGATTCATGTTTGCCATTTCCGACGCTTCGACTTCGACCCTTTGCCCTTTCACCCAATGAACAGGAGGCTCCGAGCCTCAGAGAATCCACCGCAGCTTTCACCCCAAACGCCTCTATCCATCTCCGTCCTGACCTCTACGACACATGACAAGCCCCAACACGAGTCAATATAAACCTGCCAAAGAAACTGAAACACTGTTTAGTGTAGAGCTAGAGGTTTGGATGGAGAAACTGAAACACTGTTTAGTGTAGAGCTGGAGGTTTGGACTGTGAAACTGAAACACTGTTCAGTGTAGAGCTGGAGGTTTGGACGATGAAACTGAAACACTGTTCAGTGTAGAGCTGGAGGTTTGGACGGTGAAACTGAAACACTGTTCAGTGTAGAGCTGGAGGTTTGGACAGTGAAACTGAAACACTGTTCACTGTAGAGCCGGAGGTTTGGACGGTGAAACTGAAACACTGTTCAGAGTAGAGCTGGAGGTTTGGACGGTGAAACTGAAACACTGTTCAGTGTAGAGCTGGAGGTTTGGACGGTGAAACTGAAACACTGTTCAGTGTAGAGCTGGAGGTTTGGACGGTGAAACTGAAACACTGTTCAGAGTAGAGCCGGAGGTTTGGACGGTGAAACTGAAACACTGTTTAGAGTAGAGCTAGAGGTTCGGACGGTGAAACTGAAACACTGTTCAGAGTAGAGCCGGAGGTTTGGACGGTGAAACTGAAACACTGTTCAGAGTAGAGCTGGAGGTTTGGACGGAGAAACTGAAACACTGTTCAGTGTAGAGCTGGAGGTTTGGACGGAGAAACTGAAACACTGTTCACAGTAGAGCTGGAGGTTTGGACGGTGAAACTGAAACACTGTTCAGTGTAGAGCTGGAGGTTTGGACGGTGAAACTGAAACACTGCTCAGTGTAGAGCTGGAGGTTTGGACGGTGAAACTGAAACATTGTTCAGTACAGAGCTGGAGGTTTGGACGGTGAAACTGAAACACGGTTCAGTGTAGAGCTGGAGGTTTGGACAGTGAAACTGAAACACTGTTCAGTGTAGAGCCAGAGGTTTGGACAGTGAAACTGAAACACTGTTCAGTGTAGAGCTGGAGGTTTGGACGGTGAAACTGAAACACTGTTCAGTGTAGAGCTGGAGGTTTGGACGTTGAAACTGAAACACTGTTCAGTGTAGAGCTGGAGGTTTGGACGTTGAAACTGAAACACTGTTCAGTGTAGAGCTGGAGGTTTGGACGGTGAAACTGAAACACTGTTCAGTGTAGAGCTAGAGGTTTGGACGGTGAAACTGAAACACTGTTCAGTGTAGAGCTGGAGGTTTGGACGGTGAAACTGAAACACTGTTCAGTGTAGAGCTGGAGGTTTTGACGGTGAAACTGAAACACTGTTCAGTGTAGAGCTGGAGGTTTGGACGGTGAAACTGAAACACTGTTCAGTGTAGAGCTGGAGGTTTGGACGGTGAAACTGAAACACTGCTGAGGATCCCACGAGGGCTCTGGTCTTCGGCTCGTCTGTTATTCGCAGGATCTGCTGACGCTGAGGCTGAAGTGGCCTCCACAGCACACGTTTACAGCAATCCCACACTCGCAGCGTTCTCAGATCAATACGACACAGATTTTCTTCGACGGCGGCACAAAGATGATGGTTTTCAAATAACACAGCAATCATGTGACTGATAACACACGCGCAGACTCACACAGCTATAGATTGTGCAGGGATCACTGCTCCCGAGGGAGCGTTTCAGCAGCAGAGAACCGCGCGAGATCGAATAATGAAGCAGTTAAAGAAAGTAAAGTAGCGGTTTGATGAGGAGCGGCCTCCTCGTGAATCGTGAGCGAGGAGGTTCTCATGTGTTATATAACGATAAATGATGCTGCAGCAGGAGAAACATGAAAATAAAAAAAGTGATTTCTGACGTGAAGAATGGAGCGGCTCGTCCCCACGACTCACATTCATCAGCTCTGATCAAATCAATACTGCATCAATGCTGGAGCCACGGGACGAGCGAGCGAGCGAGAGAGAGAGAGAGAGATTCATAAATCTGCTCTGGATGGACAAACATTATTCTCTGAAGATAGATAGATAGATAGATAGATAGATAGATAGATAGATAGATGGATAGATGGATGGATGGATGGATGGACTCTCTCGCTGTGTTTCTCTTTACCGAGGCGCTCAGACGAAACCGAGACAGATTCCCATCTACTCCTTCACTCGGGATGAATGAGCTGGAGATGGAAGAGAAATGACAGAACACGCTCCTCTGGTTCCACACGAATGCGCTCGAGAGTCTGAGGAGCAGAACACAGTCAGGGACCACGGGATGATTTTACATGAACATCTCTTGGAGACACCGGCTTCTAGGTCTTCCCGATCTTCTTGTGGAGACAGACCTCTGTGGCTCACTGGTTTAAAGGAACCCAGGAGAACCTTCCTCTGTTCGTTTATGGCTCTCCATTCCAGCTCGTGCTCCATCACAGAGACTTTATCTCCCTCACGTAAACAAGGTGCATCTCCTGAAGATCCTGCTTCACCTAAGCCCCGCTTATCACAGCCATCACCTGTAGAGGGCAGAGCTGCAGCTGAAGATCGGCGGGATGCTTTTCTGTTTTTCTTTTAATTTCTAAAAACGAATGAAAACCTGGACTGACGGCGCAAGACTGACTCTTCTGGATGTAACGAGTGACCTCTGGAGCTCCACTGGCTGAGGGGTTCCTCTGAAGCCTCGTCAGGAACCTTTATAGCTGTGTTTGTTCGAGACGCTTACAGCGCCGCGCAGACTCTCTGGTGAAATCCAATCGTTTGAGCTCCTCCGA
>SRMA01027353.1:16507-27861 GCA_007224835.1 Danionella cerebrum
TTTAGGGTAGAGCTGGAGGTTTGGACGGAGAAACTGAAACACTGTTTAGTTTAGAGCTGACGGTTTGGACAGTGAAACTGAAACAATGTTTAGGGTAGAGCTGGAGGTTTGGACGGAGAAACTGAAACACTGTTCTGTTGTTTTCTTGTTGTTTGATTTTACAGAACCATAAAAATGCTCTTAAGACCCAGCAGATCATGTTCCAGCCCCTAAAAGAGTTGATTTATCTGCAGAATTTATGATTGACATCCTAATGGCCATCAGAAATTCTCACTAAGCAATAATTTGGTCATATTTTATCGTGCAGTCAATAACAAAGCAGAGGCGGTTAAATATTCCACCATTAAAATAACATTACAGGTCAATGTTTAGACGAGTTTTCATGACCATAACAAACGCACAAGAGCCGGGTTATTGTTAATCCATGAGCACAAGAAGAGAAATATTTTTTTTTTGTTTGTTTTTACAGGTTTTCCTGTATATTAAAATAAAATATTAGTTTTCTGTCAGAGAATACACAGATATAAAAAAAGGCTACATTTAAATAAAAATGACTAATTTTAGTTCAAGTATTTTGTATAATTAAAGGTTAAAATCATAATAGTTTATATACAATTCACCAGGTCTCATATAATTCTTTTTTCCTCTAAGTTCTACCTGATGTTGTCACAAATCTTTAAGATAAACTCACAAGAGCCGAGCTGAGGGTTCGGGAGAGCAACTAGGGGAACCCAGGGAGATGTCTTCAGCCCTTCTGAGCTGACTGTGGAACAGCTGAAATCAATCAGATGATTATGGGTTCTGCAGCTAAACCTCAGATGAGATGGAGCTGTTTCAGTTTCACTGTCAACAGCAGAGCAGAAATGATCTCCACACGACAGAAATGGAACAACCACATGACACTGATATTTATTTGTTCTCTCAGATACATTCATGGTGTTGAAACATGGAGCTTTACAATCACAGAAGATAAAATAAAAAATACCCAGCATTTCTCTCACTCGTATGAAAACTGTGGTATGATACTGGAAACACCACAAAGCAGCTCCAACACATTCAGCTGCAGAGTCTCCGCTGTCCATCAGAGAAATTACTTGTGCGTGAAGAGACTGGAAATGAATTATTATTGAACACATTTATTATTGTTTAAAACAAATTAACCAGGAAAAAACGACTTTCAGATGTCAACGAACAGACAGGATGTATTTCTTTGGTAAATGTGTGAAACCTGTATATTTAAACATTCATCAGATTGAAAAAAATGACGTTTATTCAGTAACTAAATAAAAGATCGGGGTGCTTAAGGAACTTCAGCAACATGGTCAGGGATTGGAGCGCCGTGCACATTCTCAACCAATCACATCACTGGGTAACCACCTCAGCCAATCAATCGCTCTGTTGATCAGCATGCACGTTCCAAAGCTGCTTTGTCTCTTCAGAACTGCTATATACAGTCAACGCTTCAGAACCACAGACTGAAAAAAATAATTCCATCACTGATCTCCTCACTAAGGACTTTAAGCAGCAACGGCAGAAGGTTATAATAATAAAATAACAGCGGTGTCCAGTGGACAATTTATTAACCTAAACGCTACGAAACATGAGAAAACACACAGCTCTGGATTGTTTCTTCCTTGAAACGTCTATGAATTATTATCATAACTTTATTAAATAAGTCCATTAGATTTGTTTTCAAATCGAGACACTTTCTCGCGTAGTAAATAATTTGCAGGTGCTGTGAAAACGGCGCATGCGCAATAGAACTGTCACGCGCTGCCCACCCAGTCCCTGCTGAGCTTCGAGACACAGTAAAACCAATATTGTGATCAATGTAAAACATACAAGTAAACGCTTTCCTCTGCTGAATATTAACAAAAGAATGTCGATTGATGTAGAACATTCATCATGTGTTTGAGGAACTCTTCTTCTCAGAGATCGTTGTACATTTGAGGTGTATTCATATCCGTGCATCCAGATGCTAATTAGTTTAAACCCCGCCCCTAAAATTCATTTCTGCTACTCACTGTCTTTCGTTGGATTCACAATTCCTTATTGGATCAAAGTAATTTTATCAGCCAATCACACTCCGCTAAAGCCCGTCTCAGCCACCACCCATTACTTCAGCTTGGGGATGCCCATACTGGAGGACTTGTGAAGTTTGAGCTCAGCATCTCACTAGAACTCAGGAACTTGGTGGAATGGAGCGAAATGTCAAAGAGTCCTGGAGCTAAACCAGCACATAAAAGTCAATCAGAGGCGCAGGTTTAGTGCTTTTCAGGAAAAGCCTGCTCCAGGATCAGCTCTGTTACAGCAGGTTCATTCAGCTCCATGAATGAAGTGTGCAAGCTCTTACACGGACACATGTAAATAAAAGATGTGCAGAAGTGAACAGCAGAGGGTTGTTATAGCAAACTTATAGTTTTCAGACGTTAGTATTGCTGTGAGTAGAATAGAGCGTACGACTCGTGAGGTTCAGAGCCCGGGTTTTCAAGCCTTTTGACCTCCGTTGAACGAGTAATATTGTGTCGTTCCCCGCTTGCTGCAAAAAGAGCTCACGACCCTAGATCTCATGGACGCTAAGATTGTGTGACCCATCCGGTGACATGCAAAGCAGACAAACAGCTCTGGAACGGAATAAAGCAAAATCCATTGCGAGGAACACCAGAACTCTAAGAAACATGAAGATGTCCACACCACAACGGACAGATCCCTCCTCTAGGGGCGGGGCTTAGCATTAGCTCAGGAGCTGGTGAACGGCGTTCCTGTCACTCATGCCCAGGGTGCACTTTCATGAGACTCGAGTTCGTAAATACAATAAATACATGGATATTTACCCCCCGCCCCAATAAATACATTGATATTAATGCCATCCCCCCCACTGACCACGGTGACCCCTGACCTCACGTGCAGTGCGACAGGCTGAGTTTCAGGATGCCATCTGCGTGCATCTTGAAGAGCAGCCTGAACTCGGAGGGCAGTTGGTGCGACTCCTGCCACTTGGTGGTGAATTTGGTGCCTTTCCTGTCGTAGTAGTGATAGGGCAGATCCGCGCCCGTCTGCGGGTGCCAGCCGAACGGCCAGAAACCGTAGAGATGCACGCGCTCGCACAGAGACGAGGCCAGAGTGAACATCAGGATCCCGGTGCTCAGGCGCTTGGGGGAGAGCTGCTGCTTCGCCTTCCAGTACCTGCGGACACACCAGCAGCACGCACGCCGTGAGCCTCCCAGGATGCACTGGCTGCCCGTTACACCTCGGCAGATAACCCTAACCCTAACCCTAACCCTAACCCTAACCCTAACTGAAGGATGAAAGCACTTGAATGACCTGCTGTGATTGAAGCTTTCTATTCTGTTTCCTGTAACTGCTTGTGCAGTTTATGTAGACCACACCCTGAACGCTAGGTGACTACCCAGATGCCCCTGCAGGACGCAGAGCTAACGTGCTTCGATGAGTTGCCCATGTGCAGGAGCCTCACAGGGAGAGCAGCGTGAAGGTCAGCGGCTGCAGTCTGTGCGTTCCGGGGTTTCGCTCAGAGCAAGGTCAGCTCAGCCAGCAGCGCTAATGCAGCGAATGCAGCAGCTCAGAGCTAGCCCGTCCCCGGGTTTCACACGACAGCGCAGCACAGAAGAGACCAGCTATGAACCGCTCCTCCTTCTCCATCCTTCATCAACTGAACTACCGTAAATTCCTCTGAGTCATAATGCTCACATTCAAGCGATTCACTCTGAACTGACTCGTTTTGACCCCTAGGCAGAAACATCAGGAAGGAACAATAATGAGCTGAACCTAATCATGTTGAACTAAACTGAACCACATTTTCAGACTCAGATTCGGGGGTGGATTTGGTGTTTGATGATCTGTCGTCTCACCTGTTGACGTACTGCATGATGTTTCCAGGCCAGGCGAGCTGCACCTTCAGCTGACCCTTGTGCTCCACAAAGAAGTCCACCAGCGTCCTGGTGACGGTGGCCGAGGTGTGGAAGAAAAAGGCCGGGATCCACAGGATGGCGCCGTCCAGCTTTTTCAGGCTCAGAAAGAAGTTGTTGCGGTCCTGGATGGTGAGCAGGTTGTTATAGTACTTCTCCAGGATGCTGGGGTTGAACGTGGTCAGGTTGGTCCGGCGCCCCACGTCCCGTCGGAAGACCTCTGTGGGAGCGAAATTACAGCGGAAGACAAAGTCGTAAGAGTCGATCTGAGCCCCGCAGCGGCTCCCGGTCAGAATCCCGCTGTTCCCCACCACGGCGCAGGAGTTGAAGCGCTTGTTGAGCACCGGAGAAGCATCCGGAAGCAGAGAGCGCAGGTTCTCGCCGATGGAGAAGACATACTTGTGGCTGGAATAATCGTAGTGCATCAGCTGACCCACGCGGACGCTGCTCTTGGTGAGGGTGAAGTTGTGAGGGACGTCGATGTACTGAGCGATCTCTTTACTGGAAAACACACGCAGATGCGAATGGAAAGATCAGATTCGTAGAAAAAGAGAAAGAAAGTGTTGGATCTTGTCTAATACTTGTACTCGAACCGATGCGACCCGGAACACGGTTTGTTTCTTGAAAATACTTCTGGCTTTTACAGCTTTCGTCTGCAGCTTGTTCGGCAGGTGACTGCGTGAAAGTGAAAGTCGGACTGTAAACTGTTTCTGCCTTTTTACAACAGCAGCCAATCACAGCACAGCAATTTGGCCCGAGGAACATCAGGAGATGCTCAGTGCCAGGTGTGACCTCACTCCACCTCCCCTCTGCCCACGTCATGCAGACTCGTCTGATTGGTCGAAATGAGGGCCCCCTACTGGTTTGTTGTTTTAGTAGAGCACTTGTGTGATGTGAAAGTGAATTTGTTTACGAACAGCTCTCAGTTCCAGCAGCAGGCCTGAGAGACGATTACAGAAAAACTGATGTTTAAAGGCGTGTTCTCTCCCCAAACCAATCTTTTATCTCTTCAAACATCCGGAAACCAGACCAGCTTTCCTTTCTTTTACAGAGTGCTTCATGTGTCCTTTATTCATTCATTCATTCATTCATCTTTTGAGCCTTTTCGGGGTCACGGGGGTCTGCTGATGCCTATCTCCAGCTCACTTCAGGTGAGAGGCGGGGTACCCACGGAACAGGTACCATTCCATCACAGGACAAACATTCACACCAAAGGGGAATTTAGATTATTCAATGTGGTGTTTTGGGGATTGTGGGGGAAACCAGAAGAAACCCACACAAGCACAAGGAGAACATGCAAACTCCTTCCCGGAAGGTCAATGGCGAGCCTCGAACAAGCAACCTTCTAACTCCTACCTAGTGCTACCCACTGCGCCTCCCCATTTCCTTTATATTAGCAGTTTTTCAGCCTCGTGCTCTGGGTTGACCCCTCATTGATGATCAGAGTTTTAACTCTATATCAATAATTCTAGACTAAACCAAACGCTGCTCCAGGTTCGTAAACGTTGAGGGGACTCAAGCGACAGATAAAAACCCGATCAGAAACCTGCTCCGAGAGTTTGGTCTCTTACAGTCACTAAAAATAACTACATTCAGATCATTCTCTGGTGCTGATCATCCACCTGAGCTCCTCGTACGCGCTCCGGTTGAACGTCCAGCTGCTGGAATCCTGCAGGTTTTCATTGAGCGCCGTGTTCAGAGACGTGAACGCCGGATCCAGAAACTTCATGGCCAGCTGAGACCTGCACAGCAGAGGGAAGCGAGGAACATCTGAGCAATCTTTATACAGATACAGATCTTTCACCTCTAGAGAAGTTTTGGAGCTTCGTGAACCTCAAAATCTGGTCGGTGCGCGGACATGGGTTAACCCTAACCCTCTCTCTTCCGGTCTATATACCGTCCTGTCGGCTACAAATCAAACCCGAAAGATGTCAAACCTCCAGGAGCTGCATGATCTGTGTTGGATCTGGAGCACCTTCAGAAACACCTCCCCTCCTCTGGTTCAGGGTTATCTGGAGGCTGTGTTTGTGTTAAAGTGCTCAGATCAATGTGTGCCATGCACAGCGCTGTCAGTCAGCCGGAGCCCGCGGCCCTCGCTCCCCGCTCTAATTAAACAGCCCCTCGGACACTTCCTCGCGCTCATTCCGTTTCATTAGTGGAGATCCGAGTCTGGGTTAGAGCTGCAGAGGTCAGGGTCTGTCCCGGATCAAACGCGGGATCATGTGACCTGTGTTCAGTCTCGAACATCTCTCGCTTCCATCTCTGATGACAGAGAGTCTGAGAGTGTTTCCTCCTTTATTAGCGTCACAAACAGACAGCGGCCGCAGATCTTAGCCTTGACTCGGTGGAGGCCGTGTGATTGCTGATGGATATAAATCTGCAGAGCGGTGAATCAGCACCAAGGACAGCGTTCAGAGCGCGCATCCTTCAGTCAGCCGCTAACTCTGCTCCATCATCTCTGACGGGCCCTCGGCTCATTTATTACCCGTTAACAGCGAGCCAAACACACGGCTGCTGCTTCGGGAGATGCTCCTGAAGGGCCATCGTTGCTCAACACATGAGCTCCAGACGAGCCTCATCCGTGTGATCCATGAAGGTAGGAACTAAACCGCGCAGAGCTGTGCTCCATCAGGAACCATATCCACTTTGTTTTTCTGAGGAGCTTTCAATGCAGTTGTGGCCTGATGGACGAGGAGATGGTGGTCAGCAGCTCCCGGTTCGATCTTTACTCCTTCTGATCTCCCATCTTTGACAACCACAACTTTGGAGCCCTTGAGCATTAAGTGTTTTAATATTATTTATGATAGATATAATATTGTTTTATAATATAGTATTATTTCCCAAAACCTGTTCATTTTTGATGCGAGTTATATTTTAAATGGTGTAAATAGTTTTCTAGACGTGACGTGGATGAGTGTGTGACACTAATGCGCAACCTCCTTTTCTCAACGAGACCGCATGGTGCTAGGAGCTGTGCAAAGGCACCTCTGTTGTCGTCAAATTTCACAGTTTCTTTGTTTTAAAGGAGCAATAAATTGTTGGAGAACCAGGTTGGAGTGGTGCTGTATTGAGAAGCCTGCGTTACACCATCTGCTGCAAAAGCAACCCATTCCCTTCGGTTTGCCATCAACTCGACTCTGTGTTTGGAACAAGGTCCAAAAGCATCATGCCCACAACTGCAGCGCATCACAGGGAACATTCGTGAGCGGATGAGCATGGATGCTCCAGCAGGACAATAACCCAAAACACACGCAACACTTACACACAGATAATTTCTGTGTCTGCGGCACATGGTTAATGTCCCCTTGCAGTAATCAGGGAGATTGCATTCATTTAATTGTTAAATAAATGCATTTATTGTATAATAAAATGTATCTATTTATGTTTGCATTGATTTGTGTTTATAATCAACACAAAATAAAAGAACAAGTCAAAACAACAAGAGCTATTACATTTTAACTTTCTTAAAGTAATCTTTATTTACTTTACTTTCAGAAACTATTCTAACCCCCCCCCCAAAAAAACATTACGCTTTGGCTGCACATTATGGAACCCGGACAAACGCGGATCAGGCCGATCCGACTCGTGCGCATGCGCGGGGAGCATCACAACACAGGGATCGCAGGCCTTTCCAAAAACACGACCGATGAGACTCAGTGACGAGCGAGAGTCCTGCACTCACCGGAAGCCCGCGTGGAACATGTACATCCGGGGCCCTCCGGCGGCGTTCGGGTACCGCGGGCCGGTGAAGATGAAGTCCTTCTTGATGGAGACGTAACTGATGAGAGACAGGATGAGCAACGCGACGCTGAACATCACCAGCCCCAGCACACTCACCACCCGAACCATCTCCGCCCGGAAACACCGCGATCACGCGCCCGAGAGCGCGCGCCGCGAGGAGGAGGAGAGGGATGATGAAGGACTCTCATCAGCACCGGACGCTGCCATGACGGACCTCTGCTCTCAACATCGTCATCATCGAGAGCGCGCGAGATTTCCGAGACGAGGAGGAGGAGAGTGAAACAGAGGAGAGAAAGCGTTGGAGAGCGAGAGCGAGAGAAAGGGGGGGGGGTATATAGTTTCTAACATTTTAATACATTAGAATGAATTCATTATCAAATAGAGAAAAAAATGGAAAACAATTAATTTCTGTTTCAAACTACTGCAAAAATCATGAACAGAAATAAATCAGAATCGAGTTCAAACCTAAAAGGAGCACAGAGCTGCGATCAATAAACAGCTGCATGAGAGCACAGCGACGCTCCTCCTTCTCCTCCTTCTCCTCCTTAATAATTACATTCAACGATGGATGCAGCTATATTTCTGTGCAGTGCTAGATACTGCAGGAGCAGGAGGATGAGAGGAGAGGGGGAGTGGAGGACAGGAGGAAGAGGAGATGAGCAGGTTTAGAAGAGAAAAAGAGCAGGATGAATGGAAAAACAAAAGGAGAGGGGGAGGAGAGAAGGGGGGTGAGTGGAGAAAAAGAGGAGAGGAGGAGGAACTGAGGAGATTTGGAGTTCGCCTAGAATCCCCATTTCTGGTGGTTTTGGAGATCTACAGAAATAGAGTAAATTCTGGAAGTGATTGCGAGGTTCTGGAGATACGTATGAGACTCCACTCTCCTCTCTTTAGTTGTTCCTCCTTCTATTCGCTCCAGCTGGATCACCCCGGAACATCTCCTCGTGTGATTGGCTTACGTTTCATGATCGTGTTCAAAGTATAACGGATGTTTACGAGACACTCCGAGAAGATGGAGATGTTTCTCCTGATCCACATTGCTCTCACACCCGTCGAGGAGATCTGCTCGTGACGTCAGCGGCTCCTGCCCCTGGAGATTGTGGCACTCTCTGTGTGTTGAACACCACGCTCTGAGCGAGGAGGAGATAGCAGTCACACAATCACAACATGACGCTCTGTTGCTTAGTTACAAGCCCTGTCAATCACCGGCCAGATCTGCTCGGTGATGCTGCTGCTTCATTTCTGGAGAACCCAAGCTTTGAGGAGCAGCCTCTTGTTCAAGGCTCAAGGTGAGGTCCGTGAGATGAACTGGAGATGTTGGTGAATGAAAGAAAGTTTGTTGAGCTGATGATCTCCGATCTAATCTCACCTCTCTGTTCATCATTAACATCTCTCTCTCTCTCTCTCTGCTCTGGAACGACAGAACAAACAGTGCTGCAGTCACTGATTTACCTCCAGAGAGCACCTCAGCTCCATGCGGTTCATCTGTGTCACGAGGAGCTCTTGAACTGATATGAAAAGACCTGATTTCTCCTCGGCTCGAGGTAAAGGTGGAGCTCCACATAGACCAGTGTAATGGCGGCAGAAGGACGCCGCTGCTGTTGCTCGGCTCTTGTGGCGTGCAGTAGGTACAGGATGCAGTGTTTCTCCATGCTGAATACTCATTTTAAAATGCTCAAATCAGTTCCACCAGAGAAAAGCGTCGAGGGTTTCGAGGGGACGCTTCTCTCTGGTGGAACTGGAACCTCACTGGGATCCTTCTGCTAGTTTTGGTTTGATTTTTGGAGCAGTAGTGTCACGGATAAAACCCACAGGCAAGGAGCATTTACATCGAGGGTTTCACCATCACCCTTTAAACCTCTTTGAGGCTCGTGGAGCTGTAACATCAGTGGCAGCGCGCGAGTGTAGAACCTTCCCTCTCTGTTCCATCACCATCGCTGCGCCAGAGCCGGATCCTCATCTTCCTCACCTCTGCGCTCCCCCTGAAGTGTTTTAGGTGTGTGTCGTGCGGCTGATGAGGGTTTCTGCATGAATAAATGATCGCGGCTGCAGATAATGAGGAAGTGTTTCCTCCTCTGAGAGGTTTCTACACCCAGCAGAAGATACAGCACGATCATAATTACTAATGTCTCCTGTGCCGTGTGGTCATCAATAAATGATGGCAGAAGATGTTAGTCGCTCCTTCCTCTCGCTGTCCAGGGGGTCGTGAGGAATAAAGCCTGAACCTCACAGAGACAGAGCACGAACTCTCTCCAGCTTCACCTGCTGCTTCCCAGAGCCACCTGTAACATGGAAACATCTGCTGCACGCGGACCGTAGAGCAGATCGTGGTAAGCGTCTCGTGCGGTTCTCGAGTCGAGGGGATAATCAGGAAGAGTTTCCTGCAGGAGGTGTAGCTGGGCATCTCCAGAGCGTCAGGGGGCATTAATAAGTGATGGCAGAAGATGGGACGGTGTGGTATTAGTGTCTCTTCCCCTCGAGTGCTGAGACGAGGGAAGGGCCGCTCTGAGCTGAACCGGAACATCCTCCTCTCAGTGCTTCAGCATTGTTCATGGGAGGGGGGGGGGGGCGCAGTTAACCCTCATGTCCAGCACACGTGGCTCTTCATTAACCTCCCTGCAGGTGAACCGTTCATCTCCGAGGATCCACTTATTACCGGCAGCAGAGGAGCACGGATCAGCCCTTGCTCTCGCTTTTCAATTAAAGAAGAAAGTGTTTCATTAACCCCTCGCTGCCCTGCGCGTGCCAGCCTTAGCCGCGGCCGCACGGCCAACGGAAGCATATTTTATTTAGAGTTTCAGCATCTGACAGCCACCTGCCTGAACTGAGCTGAAATATGGAGCTGTGTTCCCGAGAGCGGCTCATATTTCCTGAGATCCAGGACGGATCCGCTCAGGAGCCGGACGACACTCGGACCCCGGGAGCACGCTCAGGATTCAGGAGGACCTTCGGGAAAAAAAACAGGGCAAAGTCAAACGCAGAAACTTTGATTGACAGCTGTGCTCTTAAGGCCTGTCTCCATGGGAACGGCATGATCTTTAGCACATGGTCAGTGGGAGTCAACATCAGCTAAACACATCACTCCAGCATTCAGCATGAAGCTGCTCCCCTCCGACAGCAGGAGAACCTCCGAGCCAAACTCAGAACAACACTACGAATGAGACGAGGAAGAGACGGAGCTGCAGATGAGAAAAACCTGAGGAATGATGAGAGAGAGAGGAGAGGGAGAGAGAGGAGGGGGAGAGAGAGAGAGAGGTCACTACAAAAATGAGCTCCTGAAAGATTATAAAAAAATTAAGCCAAAACGTGAGACAGAGAGTGAGATGACAACAACAAACAAGTAAGAACATTTTGTATTCTCATGAATGCTGATTTTTGCTAAAGAAAACATTTTTGAAGAGAAGAAAAAGGTTAAAATCTCTGGATTAGCATTTAGCTGCCTGCTACCACTCTGCATGCCTGCTTCCAAAACACTTTCTGAAGGATTTAAAAAGAACTTAACAGATAAAAACCACCACAAAACAACACAACAGTGGATGTTTAAGAACACAACAGAAAGGTGAGCTTTTTTGACAAAGAAGATTAAGAAGAGCTGAATATTTCATTAAATCCTCATCAGAAGCTAAAAGCTAAAGTTAGCAGACAGAGAGTAATCAGAGTGCAGCTGCAGCGTCTGTGTAATCATCATGA
>SRMA01027353.1:29280-36780 GCA_007224835.1 Danionella cerebrum
ATGTTACTCTGATCGATCCGATACTTTAAATGTTACTCTGATCGATCCGATACTTTAATGTTACTCTGATCGAACCGATACTTTAATGTTACTCTGATCGATCCGATACTTTAATGTTACTCTGATCGATCCGATACTTTAATGTTACTCTGATCGATCCGATACTTTAATGTTACTCTGATCGATCCGATACTTTAATGTTACTCTGATCGATCCGATACTTTAATGTTACTCTGATCGATCCGATACTTTAATGTTACTCTGATCGATCCGATACTTTAATGTTACTCTGATCGATCCGATACTTTAATGTTACTCTGATCGATCCGATACTTTAATGTTACTCTGATCGATCCGATACTTTAATGTTACTCTGATCGATCCGATACTTTAATGTTACTCTGATCGATCCGATACTTTAATGTTACTCTGATCGATCCGATACTTTAATGTTACTCTGATCGATCCGATACTTTAATGTTACTCTGATCGATCCGATACTTTATTGTTACTCTGATCGATCTGATACTTTAATGTTACTCTGATCGATCCGATACTTTAATGTTACTCTGATCGATCCGATACTTTAATGTTACTCTGATCGATCCGATACTTTAATGTTACTCTTTATTGTTACTTTACTCCCAGACCTCATCATTAAACAGGCATTTCAGTTCCTGGCTGATGATGCTAAATGCTAAAATAATGAAGGAGCATAATGCGGGAGAAAATGAGCTTCTGTGTGGGAGGGAGCAGACAGACAGTAAATCTGTTGTTCGTCAGCAGGTCTGATCAATGTTTATGTTGTTTGTGATAGATCAACTGCTTAATAATCACACCGAACGTACAATTATCTGGATTTATACGCGTCTGCTCACACGTCTGAGGCCACAGCAACAATTCAGCAGCAACTCAGTAACAGAGAACAATGAGGAGAGGAACTGATGGAGACAGATTCCGGCCGATGCTTTCATCAGATCTGTGAGTGTGTGTCAAGATGTGCGTTCTTTTCAGAGCAGCGAGAGATTTACTCGACATGAGCAGAGAGGGAAGGGTCAGAGCAGAGCAGACATCTTTGTTCAAGACTCGACTTGGTTTAAACGCAGGAACTGATATTGACTAAACATCAGCTGAGCTAATGAGAGGCTGGTTAAAGCTATATATATGCCACATTAGAGGAGGCTAATGAGAGAGAGGGAGACAGATAGAGAGAGACGCGGGGGGGGGTACTCTAAACAGAACGCCTTTATTCTCATGTGATTAAATGTCATCTCCGAGAGCAGATCTGGAAGCACCGGCTCTGAATAACGGCTTCCATCCTCTCTCACTCACAGGTGTGTCGGGCGAGAGAGTAGTTGCTCCCGCCACTGCTCAGGCCGAAGCCCTCGGGAGCCTGGCTGCAGGTTCGGGTGCGCATCTGAAGCTTTGCTGGCTCGATTTCGGCTCCAAACTCTGCTCCGATGACCCCCAAGAGAACGATGGCTGTGGCCTGCTTCCGGCGCTCCTCGTATGAGCCTCCGCAGAGCCGCCGGGCGCTCGAAAGACAGCCTGCAAACACAAACCAAAGAGGGACTCATGGAGGAGTTCCTGGAGCACTCAGCCTCTCCTCCGCCTCATTCCTCGTGTTCCATTTCTCCGTCCAAACCTTAGTTCTGACTCGTGGTCTGGGCGTCTTTTATTCAAGGGAGAATGAGCGACTGCAGATAAAACAAGCTCCGTCTCTGCTCCTCAACCACATTTATCCCTTTCTCTATCTCCCTCACCATCCTCATTTCTCTCTACCCTTCATTTCCCCTTTTCATTTCTCCGTCTACTGCGCAGCTCCTCATCTCCCATCATTTCTCTTCTCCCTCATCTCTACTTCCTCCTCCATCTCCCTTCCAAATCTCCCCCTCACCTCCCTGTCTCTGAATCAATGGCTGAAGGCGGCAGTGAGGGTGAGGCAGCTCCAGAAACACATGAAACAAATCAAAAAGTCATTTTTATAATAATTTATCTGGATACAACTTGAAATAAAAGTGTTTTTGAAAATATTCCAAGAGAATTGATCCCGGCATCGGGTGTTTTAGAACGAGAACGCGAAACAAGAGTTTTTTATGTGAAGAACACCGAGATGGAGCTCAAGAGGAGCCAATCAGGAGGAACTAGAGCGGGGTTGGGAGGTGGGAACCTGATCTCAGCGTCACCAGGAAGCTCAGAATTCCTCCGGTCTACGCTACAATCATCCCTGACGCCATTACTGCTCCTTCTGATGCGTTCAGTAATCATTTTCATCAGCTTTTATCGAAAGAATCTGATTATTGAAGAGATCCAGGCTCCCAGCGACAGAAAACAGCTCCTGGTTTGTTTTATTTCATGTCACATACAATCAGAAAGAAAGAAAATGTTCCTCGGAGAGATGCTTGCTCAGAACTATTGATTCATAAAGAATATCGGCGGCGTGTCTGTAATATCAGAGGATCTATAGTAACGTCATTGAGCACGGAGCAGCAGATATGATCCACACACAAACAGAATCAAGGAAAAAGATGTTTCTCCGCCTCAATCTGAAAGAGAGGAACCTAATGAAATTATCGGAGAAAGAGAGAAGCAATTCAGCGGAGAAAATCTCATTCCAGCGCAGGAGGTTTGGACAGTGAAACGGAAACACTCTTCAGAGTAGAGCTGGAGGTATGGACGGTGAAACTGAAACACTGTAGAGCTGGAGCTTTGGACGATGAAACTGAAACACTGTAGAGCTGGAGCTTTGGACGATGAAACTGAAACACTGTAGAGCTGGAGCTTTGGACGGTGAAACTGAAACACTGTAGAGCTGGAGCTTTGGACGGTGAAACTGAAACACTGTAGAGCTGGAGCTTTGGACGGTTTTATTTATCATTTGAATACTATTCATAGAAACACTACATCGACATTCAATAAAATAAATGTCGGACATCTCTTCTGCCTGTGAGGAGAGGATCGGGAGAGAATCTCATCGGCCAGTTCTAAGTAAAAGAGAATTTGTGAATTCTGCCTCCGAACCTCATGGATTATCAGCTCCCATGATGCACTGCTCAACCATTGATCCCCGATACAGCAGCAGGTAACACTGAGAGCAGAGGATTGTGGGAAAGCATTGATTGCTCGCGCCCCACAATGCAAAAGAAAGAGCTCATGGCAGGAAATAAAGCGCTCAGATTTCGACACGGAGTGTTTCGCTGCAGAACTTCACCTTCATACAATAAAATAAAAGATTCGCAGAAACGAAAACACGCTTGTGATTCCCTTCGAAGTGTTTATGGTGAAGCGCAGATCTACGGTCCCCCTGGATTCTTGAGTCTCATGCGTCTCATTGACTTCTCAGATCTAATGAGTCGTATTTGTGTCTCACACTTTCTAAACGTGTCTCACATATTTGTTATTTTGTATTGCATCGTGTATAACGCTCTCTTCTCAAAAGTCTCAAGCAAGTCTTGAGATTTCTTTCTCATGCGTTTCTCAAATGCATCTCAAGTGTACCATCACATAAGATACATCTCTGCTCCGTCTCAAATGTATCTCACTGAGATCTTAAATGTGTGGCAAGTCTCTTGAAACGCACTGCAATGATCTATAGAGTATAGAGAAACACACGTGATCTCCTGAATGTGCATCACTGAGTCTCATCTATGGCTCATTTTCTTCTCAGACACTGAATGATGTGCCTTAACATATGCAAATGAACCCACCGGAGTACAAGAGAAAAAAGCTTTTGTGTGAATTCAAAGAAAAATCTCAGATGGAAGCAGGAGAGAAGAACGAGCCTGAGCTTCAGCAGATGATGGAGAGATCAAACTGAGCAGACGAGCCGGATGGAGACACAGCCATGAGACGAGGAGAGAAAGAGAGGCTCGGTGTGCGAATGTGCCACAGTTTCCAGTAAGGTGAAGCGATCAATACAGTGGCTTCAGGATCAGAGCAGAGACACAGACAGATAGAGTGACAGAGACAGAGAGAGAGAGAGAGAGAGAGAGAGAGAGAGAGAGAGAGAGAGAGAAGCACAATAAATCGATTTCACTACTCTGTGTCGATGTGCTGCGGTGCCGTCCGGACACCTTTACTCCTGCCGCGGAATCATTCCTCAATAATCTCCAGTACTTTTGTTCTCTGTGCTTAACCTGCGCTAAAGCAAGTGTTTCTGCAGCCTTCACCCCGTAACCCCCCGAGCGCTGGGGACACACACACAGATGCTCGCAGACACAAGAACATTCCATTAAAAGCAGAGCGTAATTGGCCGTTTAAGAGAGTGAAGCTCAGGCGATTCACAAAAGCTGAAAGAAAAGCCTTGAAGAAAGAAAAGCAGGCGATCTCTCGCTTCTAAAGCCATTCAGAGGTTTCAGACGGAGAGAAAGAAATGACAACCAGAGTGCACCATCAGAGAGAGAGAGAGAGAGAGAGAGAGGGAGAGAGGGGAAGAAAGAGAGAGAGAGAGAGGGGGGGAGGGGGGAAAGAGAGAGAGAAAGAAAGAGAGAGAGAGAGAGAGAGAGAGAGGGAAGAAAGAGAGAGAGAGGGGGGGAGAGGGGGGAAAGAGAGAGAGAAAGAAAGAGAGAGAGAGGGAGAGAGAGAGGGGAAGAAAGAGAGAGAGGGGGGGGAGAGGGGGGAAAGAGAGAGAGAAAGAAAGAGAGAGAGAGAAAGAAAGAGAGAGAGAGAGAGAGGGGGGGAGAGAGAGAGAAAGAGAAAGAAAGAGAGAGAAAGGAGGAGAGAGAAAGAGAGAGAAAAAGAAAAAGAGAGAGAGAAAAAGAAAGAGAGAGAGAGAGAAAGAAAGAGAGAGAGAAAAAGAGAAACAGAGAGAGAGAAAAAGAAAGAGAGAGAGAGAGAAAGAAAGAGAGAGAGAAAGAAAGAGAGAGAGAGGGAGAGAGAGAGAGAGAGGGAGAGGGAGAGAGAGAGAGAGAGAGAGAGAGCAGGTGCAGGATCAGTCTACACTCAACTCTACCTGGGTTTCAACTTAGTAGAATTTCTCAAACAGCGTCTATTATCTCTCTCTCTCTCACCCTCTCTCTCTCTATCTTCAACTCTCTGGTGGGACCATCTGTCACCCTCTCACCCCCCGATGTGATCAGACCTGCTGCTGTTTTGTATGTGTGTGGAGGGGGGGGGGGTGGATTTCTTGAGACACAGTCACTCTCTCACTGAGGCTGAAAATGAGATACCGCGCCCTAGCAACGGCATAGCAACAGCACAAACAACTACATCAGTACAATCTAAACAGAGCAGCACCTACTCAAACAATCTCAAAGCAACAACATGATCCGTTACAGCACCACAGTTCCCACCGAAACACGAGCATCTCCATAGCAACAGTGCAATCAACAAAGCAACACTCCTCCCGCAACAAAACACAGCAACTGCACAAACAACATTACAGCAAACTTCGCTCAGCAACAGCCTGTTCTCATCACGCCTTAGCAACTGCATAGGAACAACCAAAGTACACCTCGGCAACCAACATTTTATCATTACCATAGCAACAACGTAAAACATCAGATGGCTAAAAAGCAGCATCGTAGCAACACAGCCGAAATAAACCGACCATCCTGGAAACAGCTACCTAGCAACAAACGAATATAACGATCAAACATCAGCAACACGCAGCCGCAATCAAACACCCTAGCAACTACATAGCAACACACAGAGAACTCAGAAAACCCTGGTAACGGCAAAGCAACACCATTTCATTGAGTGCTTTAGAGCGCCCTAGCAACTTCACCCTTCGGCTCCTCGCTGATTCCTGAAGCTCAGAGGAGCCGGAGCGCCGATGCCGGGTCAGAGGATTACCATACCAGGGTCAGAGGGAACAAACCCAACCGGCGACGGGTGAACTGCCTTCAGAGGAGACATGGAGAATGTTCGTGGGCACTGCATTAAACTACGGTAAAACACCGCGGCGGATCTGATTATCGACTCCAGAGTTTACCGTTCCGACTCCGCGATCAGAACCAACTTCAGATCATTTCTTTATTTAGGAGCAAAGGGTTGAAACGTGACGAGTGTGTGAAAGCCGCCTCCAGCCGTACGCACCACAGAGCTGACCGTCATCTCCTCGACGCGGTGCAGTTCATTAGCTTTCTGTAATCTGAACAGAGACACAGACCGGTGCTCGGCTCGGCCGGCGGTCCCCAGAAGAGTCCAGACGGCGAGTCGATAACAGCCGCGCTCCACATTCATCATCCTCCGCTCTCATTTTTCACTTATTGACACGGTTTTCAATCTCTTCCAGACCAACAGCCTCTCACACGAACCAACGACAGAGAACACAGCGGACGGAGAAACTGAAACACTCTTCAGAACAGAGCTGGAGGCTTGGACAGAGAAACTGAAACATCATTACTTGCTGTGATGTCATCATCCGTCACGTCCATCTCTTCTTCTGGGGCTTTGGCTTCCATGGGCGGGGCTTCAGAAGGGGGAGGGGCCGGCTGTGACGCTTCAGGGGCTGTGAACAAACAAACAGTGATTACCTAAATGTTACGATGTGTGACAGTGAAACTGAAACAGCTGGTTTAGAGCGGGTCTGCGGCAGACGCTCGATCGGAGCCAGTGTTCAGGTAAAGGTCACGGAGAGTGCTCCGGTGCCGGCGCTGCTCGGGAAATGAATGAATGACCTTTTCTCACACGGAGAGCAGCACAAAGAGAGCCAGACAGACAGGTGCATTCTGGGAGGGAACCAGAGTCACTCGCTTCTAAAGCGCTGCAGCTTTTGAAAATCTCCGTTTCCACATTCTTTTACGACTTCATTTTCGATAATAACTTTAATATTATTTTTAATTATGTGTTAATTCATAGTTTTCAAGATCTTCGAGCTCCGAAGCGCCGGAGGTGCAGGGAGAGCAGCTCGGTTTCGCTCCGGTGATCGATCGATTCATAACCTCGGGAAGTGGAGTTGGGACGGCCGGCGAGGGGATTAGAGGGGAACATCCGCTCTCTCTCTCTCTCTCTCTCTCTCTCTCTCGTACGCCCGAGGCCTGGTTTAATCACCTGCTCATCTGTGCCTCCCCGCGAACGCCCCGGGGGATTCTGGGAAGGCACAGTCGAGCAGGGAGGGAGCTGCAGGGGTATCATCCCTTCATTTTTATCTTCTTTCTGAAGTAAACGAGGAGCAGCTCTTCGTTTAAATCCGAGAGTGAGTGACGGATGGCTTTCACTGACCCCTGCGCTCCAGAGCCCTGCTGAGGTCACCGCTGCCATGGCAACGCAACACTGACCAGGGGCCATTGCCGTGGCAACCGTTCCCAGGGGTCACTGCCATTCACTGCAGCACTCTCTCTTTCTCTCTCTCTCTCCCTCCCTCCCTCTCCCCCTGTTTTGAACCTGTCAGGATTCGAACCGGAAACCTTGTGGATAAACCCGGCATGCCTCGGATATAACCCCGGGATGGGAGCAGTGTGATCCGTGGAGGATTGCTGATCGCTGTGATTACGAGTGTTGTGCCTCTTCAGTGAGGCGCTCGAGTCGCCCTCTGTCTGTCTCTCCTCAGCTTCAGGC
>SRMA01027353.1:41780-121019 GCA_007224835.1 Danionella cerebrum
GTCGGCGGCGAGCAGGTTTGTTGCCAGCGTGTGCAGTTTGTGCTGAGCCATGTTCTTGAGAGCGGCCAGGCTCCGGCGGGTCACGGCCTGCTTCAGGTTCACCGCTGGCTGTCCGAGCGAGTCCAGAGCCACCGGAGCGAACTCGTCACAAGCGTTGAGGATCTCCACCGCGGTTATTCCCATCACACAGCGGTCCAGAGCACCTAGCGCACACAGGGACATCCTTACATCAGCGCTAACAGTAACTAGCATGAAGCTAGCATGAATGGTCACGTCGGGAGCTGTAGGGCTGCCTCACACACATGCTGCTGCATCTACACTGTTCTAGACCAAGAGCGTTAGCATCTCACAAACAGCAGCGGGTGAAGCACCTGTGTCCATCTGCCACACGTAGACGGAGCCGTCGGAGCAGCCCACCACCAGGTAGTCGTCGCAGGGCCTCCACTTGATGGTCTGGATGGGGAAGAGGTGTCTGGAGGCCAGCATGATGCACTTCCTCTCGCGGAGACTGAGCAGACCCACGGAGTGATCGCTGGCCACGGAGCAAACGCAGTGCTGGACCCGCGTCTGAGGAGAGACAGAGCGACACAGGTGATGCGGTGCCCCTGGGGGAACAGTGTGTTTGATACGTTCCATGGTGAGAGGAGCTCCAGATCGAAGGAGTCGAGTTCCTCACAGCTCTTGCTTCTGTGGTGTCATCTGCAGAGGCTCCAGACTCGTGCTATTTGCCGCTAGAGAAGAGAGGCTTCTGCTCTGCCTCCGATACGTCTGTCTGGGAGGAGCAGCATGAACCTTGAAGTTTACAAACCCAGACGCCGGCTCTGATCGATTCGGCCGCGCTGGGTGCCATCAAAAAAACGGCAAAACAGAAGAAAGCTGCTCCTAGCGCTCAACGTCTAATCCTGCAGGAAAGGTCAAGCAGGACTTAAGGAGAGAAAAGCATCAGGGTTTCCATGGCGACAGTCACCTGATTACTTTGATAGCGTTCAGTCTGACATTTGGAGAGGAGCGTCTGTGCCTAATTGGTCACCGAGGTGAAGCCGGAGATTATAAAGTTGGGGGAGTCTATCTTTCTTTCTGCAGATGATCTTTCTGCACATAGACTTTCAGAGCAAGCTTCTGCTAGACGGACGTCATTATCCAGCCGTAGAGCGGCGGACAGGTTCTAAACACAGTGTAGATGAGGAACTCACGCTGCAGTTTTCCGGAGGCACGATGAGCTGCGTGATCTCTCCACCGTGAACGCAGAACACGTGCTTCATCTCTCCGGTGAAGATGTCCCAGATGATGACGGAGAAGTCCACGCCCCCGGAGACGAGCGAGCGCTGGTCGTATCTCGCGGACACCTGGTGCGGGTACAGCAGACATGTCACCTTCTGACGGTGGCCACGCAGCGTCCGGTGAGGAGGCCAGCCTGGAACACGGAGCGTAGAACGTTAGCATGATGCTAACATTAGCAAACATGTTCTTTCTGCAGCAACAGCATGAATTAGCATGTCGTTAAGGCAACGGTAACATGAAGCGCGATTAATTAATTAAGCATCATTCTAGAATAAATTATCAGGTCATTGTCAGAAAATAACGCCAACACGAACACTAGCATGATGCTAACATTAATTAGCATGATGCTAGTAATCATCAGCTTGAAGTATCATGTCATTAACATGTAGTTAGCACAAACTAGCGTGTCATTAGCATGGTCCTAGCATGAGTTCTCCTTGAATGTTTTCGCTGCACGGCACGTGCTCACCGCGGCGCAGGGCGTGCTCTCCCTGCAGCAGCTGAACGATGGCGGTCTGCGTGGCAGGAACCAGAACGATGCTGCCGTCCTCTCGCCCGCACACCAGCCGGCCCTGGCAAGGGATGTAGACGCTCGCCGTCACCTTCATGGGGTCAGAGGAGGACGGCAGGAGGCTCAGCTGATCGATGATGCCTGCGGGAGGGGGAAGGAGCTGATCGAAGGACTCCTGGAGGCTGAGGCTCACTGTCACGGGCAGCTCTGAGAGGAGAGGGAGAGATCAGCGTTCTGATTGGGCGATCGTACGGCGCGGTAGCGCTGCACCGAGCGAGTGTTCACCTGCGGGTGATGAGGGATGTGTTTGAGCCGGGCTCGAGTCGGGGACACTCCACACACTCAGGCGTCCGGCGGAGTCGCCCTGAACCAGCAGCTTATGGAAAGGCTCCCGGCGGCCGAAGAAGAAGCGCGTCACCGGAGGACAGATGAGCAGCTGGGGAAACGCCGACACGTCAGAGAGAGAGAGAGGGAGAGGGAGAGAGAGAGAGAGAGAGAGAGAGAGAGAGAGAGAGAGACAGAGAGAGAGAAAGAGAGAGAGGAGAGAGAGAGACAGAGAGAGAGGGAGAGGAGAGAGAGGGAGAGAGGGAGAGAGAGAGAGAGGGAGAGGAGAGAGAGGGAGAGAGAGAGAGAGAGAGAGAGGGAGAGGAGAGAGAGGGAGAGAGAGAGAGAGAGAGAGAGAGAGGGAGAGGAGAGAGAGGGAGAGAGAGAGAGAGAGAGAGGGAGAGGAGAGAGAGGGAGAGAGAGAGAGAGGAGACACTGACCTGTTTGTCTGCTTGGTTGGCCACACTGTACAGCAGAGGAGGAATCGAAGCCTCCTTCTTCCCCACGTTACTGCGGAAGTGCTCGCTCGCCGGGAGGCAGCTGAAAAACAGGCACTGCTGTCACCAAACACAGATATTGCTTTTTTTTTATTAAACTCAAAGGATTCACTTTTAAATTAAGGAGATTGTTTGCTTCAGGAATTATGTTATAGATAAAAGGGGGCGGAACTCCCCGATGGTCAGTAATGAGCAAGGAGGCGGGGCTAAGACAAATTCGCCGCTGGTCGAGTGATGCATCATTTTAAAGCTTAAGGTGTTTCTGTTCTCGCCGCGGCTTCTGGGGTAATCCATGTCTAAACCAGCGGCCTCCGGTAGGATGCTGGTACCTGGCCGGTAGTTTATAGACGAAACTGCAGCCGTCTTCCGTCCAGGTGATGACTTTATCTGCAGCGATGAACTCTCCGCCGGCCCACGACTGATTGCTCTCGCTCGCCACCGAACACAGCAGAGAGAAATCCCCCGCATCAAACACCTGACCACAGAGAGCGCCAGTCAGAGCCTGTGATCCGGTTCCATGTGAGGAGCCTAATCCGGATCCGAGGCACTCACCCTCCAGTATTTCGAACAGACCACCAGCAGCGAGAGCTGAGTGAAGGTGCAGAACGAGAGGCTCTGGCAACCCTGGCAGTAGATGGGCTTGGACTCCTCCTCAAACACCGGGTCCAGGTCCTGCTCACACGCACGCACGCGCACACACAGGGTTTCACTTCAACAATGGAGTCTCCAAACAAACCCCGCCCACACCGAACCCTCCCTCCGAGTGCCGTCGCAGAGTTCAGCCCCAAACCAAAGCTTTTATCTTGGAGTTCTACCAGCTGCCGCAAACTGATCACCTGCATCCTGCTGACGTCAGCCGTGATGATCCAGACCTTCAGAATCCCTGTGACCGACACTGCCACCACGGTGTCCTCTGAACAAACACAGACACGGTTCAACCTCAAAGGCCGCGCCCTTCACGTTGAGATTCGTGATGCCGAAGGACGGGAAGATGCTGTACCTTGTGTACGGTGCGAGCGGATGACGCTCATGGAGCTGATCCAGTCGGGAGAAATCTTGGACACCAGCGAGTAGAGCACCTCCAGGCTGGTGGCATCCATCACCAGGATCTCTGGGTAGTGCCCGTGGCACAGGAGCCGCCCCTCTCTCTGCGTGCCGATGGTGAACTGGTAAAACTGTCGAGAGAGACGAGCACTGATTGAGAACGAGCATCTGATCTCTCAGAGGTGCTCACTAGTCAGAGTCACAGCATCACGGTGGAGCCATCGGTGAGATCTTATGATCCAGCTGTGGTTACAGAGGCATCTACACATCTGTGGATCTTTCTGTACAGTATTCCCTGCCGGAGCATCCGGACGTGTTCTACCTGTATCCCGGTGTGAGCGCAGGCCAGTTTGGTGAACTCGATACAGCGACCATCGTTGACGTCCCACAAACACATTTCCCTGCGACACAGTGAAACACGGATCATGCAGCGTTTCTGTTCCGGTCCTCGATTAGGTGAGCGCCTCCTGTGCCCAGACTCACCCGCTCTCTGAGGCGCTGACGAGGTACTGTTTCTCACTTCCGGCGCTGGCCTTGGACAGGCAGGTGACCGAGGCGCTGTGTCCGAACAGCAGAGCACGAGGATTGATCTGAACACACACAAACACACGAGCAGAATCTCAGGAGGCAATACGACCGATGCCGGGTACCGGTTCAAAGCCACGGTGACCTCTGTTCGGCTCAGAACCAAAACAACATTTGAGAACTCACCTCCAGCTCAGGCGTCATGTCCCAGATGCAGATCTGCCCATCGTGGCAGCCGGTGATGATGGTTGCCAGATCCTCCATCACCAGGAGGCTGGAAATACAGTGAGTGGGTGCATGGCGCCCCCACAGGACGATCGGCAAAACCAGACTGTTCCCAGACATGCTTTCTGTGATCCTGAGTAGAGACACGAATGCATTTTGAAAATCTCAAAGCATCACTAAAACACAAGAGGCTCGTCTCCCGGGTCGCCTCGAAACATCTTGATCTCACTTTTGAGGGACGGGATTTGCAGATAAACGTTCAATAATTCGTCATCACCAAGAACAAGGTGATTTTTTCTAACCATGAAAAACTCCAGATGCTCCAGAGTTTATTATGGCCTCACTCAATATAAACAGAGCATTGACCTTGTGTGCTCCTCCCTCCCTTTCTCTCTCTCTCTCTCTCTCTCTCTCCCTCCCTCCCTCCGGCACTAGAGGAACTGGAACGAGCGATCGATAGAGTTGGACTCTTACTGATGAACCGTAGACTGATCAGAATCCCCTCAGCGTCACAGAGACATTTCATTCATTTCGTCAGGATTGAGCATCCTCACCGTGATGTCATCATGGACACTGTGACATCACTGAGGCGTTTCGACACCTGCACTCGGGAGGCATCGCCACTGAGAGAAACACACACCGAGGTATCATCACCGAAATGTTAACAGAAGGCCCTGAATCCAACAAAATCCACATTACAGAGGAGAGAGAGCACCCATCGCTAACGCATCCTCACCGAGACGCCAATACCAACACAGTGGAGCAAACTGGACATCACAGACACATCAGACCAGAGGCATCCTCACCGAGAGGCATCACCAGGATGCCAGCTTTATTCCCAGATCTTTAGCAACATTACAAGGAAGCAAAGCAGTGTATTGAAGTTTTGAAAGGATCAATACCCGCCATTGCTGCGTCTCTGGAGGGTAGACCTGAACCTGCGGAACACCCGTTTAATCCTCACTACCTGGATCAGCCTCATCCTCAGTTTATCCTGCGATGATTCCCAGAGATGATCTGCTGCCTGTCTATCTCTCGGTCCATCTGTCTCTCTGAAGAGTGTTTGAACCAAAGCCTCTCACTCTGATTGATCAGCTTCAGCCACAAACACCGAGTGACTGACCGCAGCCAATGAACTCGCAGCGTTCGGAGCTCATCAATACTCACGTTGTGTAATGACCAGCGGCCTCCTCTGGGGGGGGGGGGGGTGTTACAGATACAGATGTTTTACAATAGAGGAGATCACGTCTATAGCTGTATTCCACTGTAGAGAACACTGCTAGCTGACTACAGAACAGTGAGGGTTCGATAGCTGGGACGATCACGTGACCCGGGGGCTCTTTGAAGTGTCGGATGTGGAGAAAAAAACGTCATCCCGTGATGTGTAAACGCTCCTGAAATTAATAATATAATATTCCGTGTTTATGAACGCGACGCTAGCGCCGTCGGTGCTGCACCTTTAGCTTTATTTGTGACCTCCGCGACAAACATCGCCGTTTCTCCTCGTCATTACGTGCAAACCATCCGCGACCGGCTCCACATCAAAGCGCGCCGTGTTTACTCACCGGAGTCCGGCTTTAGCGTTTCATTGTTGATATGTGGTTGATTTTAGGAGAATATCGCAAACGGTGATACCGCAGCGGCTCACTGATCAGCTGACGGGAGCACGCTAGGGTGCGTCGTTGCGTCGGCGATGACGTCACAGCGCCTCCCGCGCGCGGCTGCCCTCTTGCGGGCAATGGGATATAGGGCTACTATTGTAAAAAAATAAATATTGTACTGAAAAAAAGCACCGTTTTGTAAATGTGTAAATATTTGTGAGTTGTAAAAATAAATGTAAATGTATAAATAGTACAAACACTATTGAAACTGTCAAAGTGTGCACCAAGTAAGAGAAAAAAACTCTTAAATGTTATAATTATTTCAAGATAAAAAGGTATAATATTAACATAACAATATGTTGGCTTTGCAAGGCAACAATATTATAATTGAGAATCCTCCAGTCTGGATCTTCCGCTTGAGCGCATGCATCACTCCACCAGCAGGTGGCACTAGCTTCCGGCTCACCCAGACTCAGAGCCTGTCGGAGCAGCAGATCTCCGGGGAGCTCCATGGTTTCAGCCCCGGTATCACACCCAGCACATGCCGCTTATCAAGAGTAAAGCTGTGCCTTGGAAGAAAGTTTCACAAGGAAGAATTCATGTTAATTCCCTAAATGAAATCAAGATGAAACTGTTGGGCTGCTGTATGTTTGTGCATCCTTCTAGAACTTGACTGAAGATGCTCTTGTTGTTCAGAGGGACCTGCACGACACACAGGAGGCACACCAGATCTTTAACCTGATCACATTCCACGAAGCTCCTCTGCTGAAAACACATTTCTGCTCCATTGGTTTGATTATAGCTTTACATTTAGAGCTTTTATGAAATTCAAGCTCAAAACTGAATTCTGCCTCTTTGACAGTAATGAGTAGAAAGTGATGAAAATTCACTTTGGAAAGAAAACCTTTTGTCGAGCTTTTACAAGATCCATTTAGATGAATGGCTAAATGATAAAAATGTTTAAAACTATTGCAGCATGTTCTCAGTTTGGTGTTGATTGTAAAGTGTTTTTGGATAATGTGCGCATGCTTGGAGATGTGACCCCACCCCCTGTATGTATATATCTATATGGGTGTTCACTATTGTATTTTTTTCTCTCTAAATGCACGTCGGTCAGTTCATCCAATCATTCATTATCAATAAATAAAGATGTGCTCTCAAGAAGGATTCTCTACAAGAACTCAACAAAACCCTTTCTCTTGATCACACATGGAAATATTCATGCAATGGTTCTGTGCTCGTCCCAGGGCAAAGATCAGCGAGGTTCACAAAGGAACTGCGAGGCACATCACATCTCTTTAAGAGTAATCTCTTTGAGCTGAATCTGATTCACGCGCACACACACACACACACACACACACACACACACACACACACACACCACCCCGGATTCCATCTCTTTCTCAAAGATAACTTTATTTATTGATGGCTGCCAAACAAACATAGCGGTGTATAAAACGGTCTTGAGCATGAGAAGCATCGACATGTTAAACAAACCAAGCATTTAATGTTGAATATCAGCAAAACAGAAAAGAATCAAACGCTCAGAAGCGGAACAATGCGCAAAAACGAGCGTCGCACGAGCACAAACCGCAGGCCTTTGTTCTGTGTGCACGTCACTAGAGCGTCATTCGTTCAATAGCTGCGCCGCGTGGGGTCGGGCTCCAGAATCTGACAACGTTCAGAGACTGAAATGAAGTAAAGGACAGTGAAACTGAAACGGGTCACAGTAATAGCCCAGTACGACGCAGCGTTTCAGTTTCATTGTCCTGTAAGCTGCTATGCTGGAAGGGAAGCGTGATTCGGATTACGACACAAATTGTTCTGTAAATGTAAAACTGCTGAATCTGAACTCGCTTCCAATCCAGATTCCCACTTGATTCAGATTCAGACTCTCACCGAAGAATCTCTGGTGAAAGTTCTCCGTTCGAATGATGAAAACATTTAATAAAAAGAGAAACTCGCTAAACGTGAACACAGTACAAAAACATCTCAAATCCAACGTTCACCCAAAAGCGAAGATTCCTTCCGTCCTGCGCATCGTCCTCTCCTCCTCGACGCCCTTTCACACATCAACGGAGAGGAGCGACCCAACGAAAGACACCGGAGGAGGACGAGCAGCGAGGACAAATGAGGGAATGTTCGTGTTTGGGTGGAGTCTCCCCTGTAGTGTGTGGGCGGAGCTTCACTGGGTTTCAGATTTCTTTTTGTTCTTCTTCAGGAACGACGGCGTGCGGAACTTCTTCTTCTTCTTCGAGGGGGATTTGTTTAGGGATTCATCGTCATGGTCCCCCACTGCATCGTCCCCAGCAACAGGCTCCTCCCCTTCAGGCAGAGGGGCGGAGTCGACTTGTGCAGGGGCGGGGTCTTCTGGAGGGAGGGCGGAGTCTTCATCAGAGGTCAGATCGGGGAGGGTTTGTCTCAAAGTGGCGGCGTCGCTCTCTTCTCTGGAGGCCTGCTCGGGCGGAGCCTCTGTGGAGACGAACGAGAGACGGTTAGAATCAAAGACACAGACCTGAGATCTGTTTGGAGGAGGTGTCCAGCACCGAGCTCTCCTGAAAGCAGATGCAATGCATCGGCGTCTGCCGGCGACAAATAAAAGCAGATCAGATCAGATCAGAGCTCTGAAACACGGACGGATGCCGGAAGGATCTCCACGAGCACCAACAGCTTTCTTTACCGTTTCCTTGTTTAAAAGTTAGCGGCGGCTGCAGCAGTGCTCTAGAACCGATCCAACCGCACCAGAACCCTCACCAAACACGACATGAAAACATTTTATAAACTAAAACTATTTCTCCCTCATTTTACTCCAAATAAAACTGACATTTAATTAGAAAATAAAACAAAAAGATTTAGTGTTTAGTCGCTAAAATGGAATTTTATCAAAACAAATACTTTTCTGTCACTTTTTTTAAAGAAAATGAATTTCGTCACTTGTTTGTAAAGTCTGGAAAGATTTTCTAAAACAAAAGATTCATGAAATTTTATGGTCATTATTTTATTACGATCAAATTGTGTAGAAAATGACCCGATGCCTAATAAAGTGGCCACTGCAATCCACAAATCAATAATAATGTGTTTTATTCCGAGGGACGAACAATGCTTTAATTTGGAGAGATTGGTTTGTTTGTTTGTTGTCATCCTGCTCCTGGAGGAGATCATTCCACAGATGGAACACAGACAGTGAGACGGGTGAGAGTGAGACAGGAGCGATGGAGCAGCAGCAAACAAAGTGTTAAACATTAAAAGCAACTGAAAGTCGAGGCAGGGCTGGTGAGGTACTTACTATGGCAACAGGAACTCTTTAGCATTTCCTTCTCCTGAACGAGACGCAGCCACGAAGAGAAGGAGAGAGAGAGAGAGAGAGAGAGAGAGAGGGAGAGAGAGAGAGAGAGAGAGAGAATGTGTGTATGCAGATCAAATCACAGCCACTGGGTTAAATCAAAAGAAGTGAACAGCAGGAGCCAGAGGAGACACAGACACGGAGAGCACAGGACGAGAGGTTCTCCACAGAAGCATGAGAGCGAATGAACGAGGAACACCCAGCGCTTCAGAGCCCCGGCAGCATCCGCCGCATCCTCATAGCGAGAGGACACATCCTCAAAACTGCCGGAACACACCGAACGTGCTCGCTCAAAGAAAACGAGAAACACGAGAACCTCGAAAATAAACGACTCTCTCAAAATCCAACGGCAAACATGGAAAACGACAACAAACACGAAACAAAAGAGAGAGGCAGAATGGGAACGAGAGGAAGAGGAGAGGGAGCAACAAAAAGGTTGAGATGGAAAAGGAGATGGGGGGGGGGGGGCGTACCTTCCTCCACACGTGTGGGCGAGCTTGGAGGAGTGCAGGTCCCGCTGGGAACATTCCCCTCCTCACCCTCCAGAAGCTGACCTGGAAACAGAGGAGAACGGTCAGGGTTTGGTCACTCGTTCAGCTTCAGGAGAGCATAAGAGGAGCAACCCCAACTGAACCCAGGAGAGAGGAGCAGATGCAGGTCCCTCAGGATTAGGAGCGTTCGAGGATGACGGGAGAGAAGATCATCAGCACCAGAGGAAAGAGAGCCCAGGGAACCCAGAAAAAGAGGAGCCACCATCAGCTCCTGAAGATTAGAGATCACTCCTCCTGGACGGCGGAGTGAAACCTAGCGCTTCACGGGCTGATGGATCTTCTCTCATCTCCTCAGAACTACCTGCAGACGGAGCCACCGCCGGCAGATCGCCCTCGCAGCCCAGCGCTTTCAGAACGGCCGTGTGAAACTCCTCCCGAGGGGATTCTGGCGGCCCGGCGGGGGAGGCTCCACCCGATTCTGTGCCCCGGCTGGGGATTAAGGAGGAAGGGGGTGCTGCGAAGGTTTCCTCAGGCTCCTGTGGGGACTCTTCCACCTGCGCTGAAGGCAACACAACAGTTTCTCTCTCGACCCGTGGACGCTCCTCACCATCAGGAACCCTCTGAGGTTGAGCCTGAGCTAAGCTCCAACATGGAGATCACCACGAGGCACTCAACTCCAACCCCTGGAACCCTTTGTTACCCTCAAACTCTGAAACGGGAGCAGCTGTCGGGTCACGAATCAGCGCTTTACCTTCTGCTCCTTTCTGCTTGAGCTCCACCTCCCGCCGGTACTCCTCCAGCTCCTCATCCGTCAGCTTGTTGAAGGGGTTTGGTCCAGTTTTACTCACGATCACTCGCGGCTGATACTCCTTCTCTATGATGGCTTTAGATGCGGTCACCAGCTCCCCCTGCAGGACAGGAAGAGGATGGGTTACATAGATGAGGTTACTGTTCTCTCCTCCTCCTCCTCCTCTCGTTCCAAAGCTGCCTCACGTCTGTCCCAATGTCTCTAGGGAGCACCAAGCAAACCCTCTACGCAGAAGGTTTTCTCCTCAGCTGAAGATCCTAAAGCTTTGGAACCATCAGAGGAGGAGAAGATCTCCAGAGAAAACTCGCTTCAGTGACTACGATCTGGAAGAAAAACAGAGGGGTTCGGTTCCAACGTTCCTCAATCCTCTGGCTATACGCCTCTTGGGGTAAGACCTCTACGGTAACTAGAACTCTACGGAGAACCACTCGACGATCCGCCTCAACTCCACAAGCCGTTCTGTTTAATTGAAACAAAATCACAGCAAACCACTCAACGGAAAACAGTTAGCGAAGCCTAAGAGAGCAGAACAAAGCCGCGGCTATTCCTCGCCTCCGGTCGATCCCGCGGCTAAACACCAACAGAAACCTGGTACGGCACCTTAGAGTTCTACTCGACGAGCATCAGAAAGTAAAGACCAGCAAGAAGAAAAACCCGTTCCAAATGAAAAGCAACGTTTCCAAGAGAGACTCGTTTTCCTCATCCTGGAACTCGTACATAAACTCTCGGCACCGCACCTAGTGCCAGCAGGCGCCAAGAGACCCGACGACTCTGTTCCCTTCAGTCCGAGATCAGTTTATTTATGGTTCGTCATGCAGCGCGGTTTCACGCAGGATGTACCTTTGCAATCGACCTAGAGGAAATAAAGCTCCCCGCCGAGTCAAAGCCATCGACAGCGTCGGAGCAGCCGGAGAGAGGAGCGTCCTGAAACAGTAGAGCGGGTGAGCACTGCACTCTTCCACCAGACACACGATGCAGGCCGCAGCACGAGCGCTCATGCAGAAGCAGATCAGTTATTCAGAAGCCGAGCCAAACCCCATCGTCCTATTTCTACAACTATTACAGGAAATGAGGAATAAATAAATACCCACAATGCATCGTCTAGAAACCAAATACCGCCTTTCCTCATTCCTCTACATCGCTCCAGAGATTCAGGAAGAAATAAAATCAACCTTCCTGAATTTACAGAGAAAAAAAACATTTTAATTCATTTATTTAACCAAAATCAATGAAACACTCGCATTTTTTCAGAACAATATTACTGATCTGGAAACAGCCGATCACAAGCGCTGAACATCAAGCTAGCGTTAATCATATGGCGGTGTAATAATAAATAAATAACAGCCTCAAACATAAGCAGCCATGCAGAGCACTGTCTAAAGAAGCAGCGGGAACTAAGCACCGTCTGCCAGAACCACACACAGGCCCCTCAAACTCCCCGCGGAACAAACACTTTCAGAAGTGGTGGTGTTCTGGAGACTAGCGGCTAGCAGCTTTTGAACGTTCAGCGGGTTTTCTGGAGCTCCTAGCGGTCGAACATGGCACAGCAAACCAATCAAACCAACAGAAAGAGGCTCCGCGGCGTCAGCTGCGCTGGGGATCTACTCACCTGCCATATGGTCACTCTCTGGATCAAACACAGGAAACAAAGCTGGATTTAAAGTTTCCGGCTCCAGCAGCCTCTACTCCTTCCAAACCAAACCTCAACCTCAGAGGTTTCAGATCTGCAATGTTTCTACCTCGATATCATGAGCCGAACCCAATTCTTCTTTGTTTATATGGACGACAAAACGGCTTTCAAACAAAGACACCAGGAGGATGGATCGGTGGATCTCCTCACAATGAACCGAGAAACTCTGAGAGAGCGAGAGCTCCGTTTATATTCCGCATCGTTTAAAGACTAAACACATTATTTAAACGCTTCCGTTATTCACGGTAGCTCAGCGGATCAACACGAATCTCGAGAACAGAAGCGACTGGGCTCAGGCAGGTTTGGAACGAGTGGAGACAAGAAAACGATCTCTTTCTTTGCTCAGACACTCACCTGCACGAAGGAGCGGTCGACTACGGCGCCCGTCAGAACCTGCGACTGGGGACCCGCCGTCTTCTTGTCCTGGAGGTTCTGCTCGCGGATCTGAGGGCAGAAGAGAACTCGTTTATTTAGACGTCACACTCTTTTTCGGGTTCGTTACAGCAGTGGTTAACCATGCCCCCTACTGACTGCATCTGTACAAGCAGCAGTGCTCCTGATTCTGACTGAACTCACAGTAACATGAAACGCTCGCAGAAATCACACAGGAAGTGACGTGAAAGCTCAGACCTTGTTGCGCATCTCCTGCACCTCTTTGGGATTGGTGTTGAGCGGCACAAACTGATTGGCCACCGCTGCCTGCCGCAGACTCTCCTCCTTCGTCCACTGAAACGATCAAAGCAGAGGCAGTCAGACACAAGCGCACCACGGCTGCCGAAAGAACCAAGAAAACAGACTGAGAAGCATGCCTCTGAAAGAACAACACACCGGCTGATTCTGAGGGTCATCAGTGATGATGAAGCCGGTTCTGAACCGGTCAGCGCTCCACCAGAGACAGTTTGAGCTCCGTTTGCACTGGTGGTGGTTCACACGTTGTTGGTTTGGGTTCGAGAACGCTGCGTTAGACCAGTAACTATGGCTTTGCCTCTAAACTCTGGCGCACAGAGCTCTAGTACCGCTGGGAGTGGTCTCCGTAAATACCGACATCCTTGAGATTTAGGATGGATACACAAGGTCTGCTATCTAACAGAGTGGAACTTGAAGGTTCAGCACACTGAGCTTTTGTTCCTTTAGGTTGGTACGATGCAGTTCAGTCGGTTATTTGAGGTTCGGTACCTTGAGGTTTAGTAATTTGAGGTTTGGCATCTAGAGGTTGCTTGGACACTTGATATTTAGAATGTTCAGGTTCTGTGAGATTCAGAATCTTAAAGTTCAGCATCATCGAAACGGTTTAATGTAAACATTGGTACTTTGAGGTTCAGTACTCTGATGTTCTCTGCTGAGGTTCAGTTACTTGAGGTTGAAGGAATAGTCAAGGTCCTCATAGTCAGGAGTGTAAACCGGAGCACCCGCACGACACCAGCGCAAGCGTGGGGAGAACATGCAAACTCCTCTCAGGAAGCCACCAGCTGGCCTCGAGCCAGAGACCTTCCAAAGAGAGGCTACAGTGCTACCCCTTTAACAACCTCGTAGCAAACAAATCTATCGATTTCTTCAGAAAAAGCTTCATCTTCACTGATGCTGCCGGCGGGGACTGGACAGAACTGAACGAGTCGAGGAACAGAAGATCTGAGAGATGAGATCATGAGGGAGGCTGAGGAGGATGAGAGGTGAGGGGGGGGGGGGGCAGCCAGGTCAAAGACACACACTCAGGGTTCTATACCGAACCGATTCTTTATCTACCGTCGAAACAACCGCGTCACTAAACGTTCAACCAAAACGTTCACGATCAGAACTCGCCTGAAATCAAATCAAATATTAGCGTCTGAGTAACGGAGAGAATTCAAAGCTCTTCACCACTTTGGAAAACAAACAAGAACCAGCGGCTCACGGTCACGCCGTGTCAATCAGCCGATGACTGCATCACATGACGGAGGCAGGAAGTAGCGTAGATATGAAACACTTTACGATGAGAGTTACTCGCGAGGTAAAAGCTCAGAGATGAAGAGCAAACGGCAGCAGGGGGAGCTCATGAGGATGTTCTAGCAGGAACCAAACGCGATGAGGAGGAGGCCATGGGATGAACAGGAAAAGATGAGATACTCACAGATCACGATTAGAGCCTCACAACACAACACGCTCTCCCCAACTAGAGACAATCGGGCGGAGAGTTAACAACCAAAGCACCTTTCAGGGAGGATCTCCAGGGTAAAGTACACTCATGCTCAGGAGGAAACCAGGAGACGGAACTCAAGCAGAAGAAGCTAAACTGAGGAAAGCTCCAGGCTCCTGCGGCTGAGCCACGTTCATCAGCAAAGCCTGCAGCCGGTAAAATAAAGCATGCAGCCGCAAAGAAAAACTCTGCTGCAAAAACTCAAAAGAAAATAAATATTATTCTCCTCTTTGTAACATTTAGATCCAAGTTTGGATTGTTGAACCCGTTCTGGGAAACTAGGAGCGAGGGATTCTGTGAGGACGAGCGCTGGAGAAGATCTTTGAGCTCAAACCTCGGCTCAAATTCAATCAATGAGCGATCGGCAGCTAAGAGCTTATGGATTCGTTCGGGAACGTGAAAGAGATTTCTGTTTACCACTCGCACTCCAAAACCAGCTCGCTTTGCTTTAACGCTGATCCGGTTCAATTCAGAGCCACGGGTCTCTCAGTGACTAATAAACACAATCTAATCACTCGCGGAAATCTTGTTCGAATTCTCAGAGCAGATCCCATCATTAGTTGGCGTAATGTTATTCGATGATTTAAGAACTGGTTTACTGCACAAATCTTACAGCAGTTCTGCATCTCGAGGTATTTCTGAGCTTTGTTTTTGGGTCCATCAGCATCTCTTTCCAAATGTAACTGTACTTCATCTGGTTGTGGAGGTATGCTCCTCTGAGCCTCGGTGATGTGGAGGTGACAGAGCGTTCATCTAATGCTTCCGTCGACCCGTTTAGAGATCTTCAGAAAGCTTCCTGCTCGCGGGAAACCCCTCAGAGGTCAATGCAGCAGAAGGCTTCGCTGAGATCTTCTCGTGATGGACCTCCATCGGTGGATGCTGGAGCCAGATTTAAAGGCCGTTTGGTGAAAGATTGCGACACAAAAACCAGGCGAGAAACGAAAAGCACAACAGAAAGGACAGGAAAACACATGCCACACCCCTGGTCCTCCAGGAGATTACCCACAATGCACCTGATCAAGCATGCAACACACATGCACTGGGCAGCCGGGGAGCACCCTGACACCCTTCCACCAATCAGGATGCCTGTTTACGTCCTGCCACAGAGGGGCGCTCCTATATGTGCGCTCTTTATTATTGTCCCTCCGATACAGAGACGGAATTAAATAGTTCCTAGTGAAGAGGCTCCCGCTCTTTTCTCAGTCTACGTTCATTTTATTGTAACCGTTATTATTTCTCCGCTAGAAGCGTCTCATTTACTCGAACCCGTGTGACGCCACACGTGATATTTCAATCCTCTGCCGTGTTGTTGAATAGAAAAGAGATATTTACTCTAGAAATATGACATTTAATGGTGGTTTCACGCGGTAAACTCTTACGAAACCATTTTCCACATCTGAATTAATTTCTAGTGAAATCATCGTGTTCCCGATTTAAACCTGCATCTGTATTCTCCGCTCAGTCGGGGGGTGTTTGGGCGGGGCGTCAGGGTGCCCGCGGCTGCCCTCGGAGCATTATCTGTAGACAGTAAGGTTGGCACAGACCAAGCAGTTGGTAATACAGCTTGGCACGCAGACACCGGACGAGAGCGACTGCAGCAAGGGTTTCACGTGATCGTGTGTGATGTTCGTCCACACCTGAGTCTTCGCCTTGGGGCTGGCGCCGGGCTCCAGGGCCTCCTCCGGAGCTTCGGAGGCCAGCCAGCGGCTCTTGTCCCGCTGCTGCCGGTTGAAGCTATGTTTTAGCGGGGAGCGAGTGCCCGAGTCGCTGTCCTCGCCGTACGGGTGTCCCAGGGCCGAGGGCGGGACCTCCACGTCGCTGTACTTTTTAGCTTTGTCCCGGAGAGCGGGGCAGCGGTAAGGGTAGCCGGTCCGGTAGCCCTGCAAACAGAGAGACGGGGGGCATTGGTGAGCTGGAGGCCCCGCAACAGGCTAAGCTTCGCGTCGTACCAGGTTATCCAGCATCCTCATCAGAGCCTCAAACTCCTGCTCCCCGATCTGCCACTTCGGGAACGAGCCGGAGCCGTCACCCACTGGCTCCAGGTGCCGCGCCCGAGATTTGTACTTTCCTGGGTCCAGCATGACCAGGTTACCGGGCCCCCCCGCGCTTGCTAGCGTTCGTACCTGCAGCAGAGCAGAACATGAAGCTGGAAGCGTTACAGCCGCTGGTCGCAGGTTCGGCGGAGGGCTGTACCTGGATCTCACAGGCCGTCACCAGGTTATGGATGTAGTAGAACGCTTCCTCCACCGTCTCCCCGACCGACACCAGCCCGTGGTTCCTCAGAATCAGCACCTGATGATCACAATGGATTACTGCGTCTCAGTTTCACCGTCCAACACCCCCCTCCACGAGCCTTACCTTGCTCCTGGGACCCAGGTTCTTCTGAATGAGGATGTTCTCCTCCTCGTCCACCAGGATCCCGTGGTAATCATGGTAGGCCACCTCTCCCAGCGCCAGAGCCTCGGGGGAAATGGGCAGCAGGCCGCACTTCATGGCGGACACCTGGAACGGTCACCATAGAAACGGTATCACAGCCACGGCGAGCTTTACCTCCTCCAACATCAAACTAGAGAAGCTCAGAAGAACAGCGAGGAACTCTAGCTTCCGGAGCTTCTAAGTCTTGGAGATCCTGAAGCTCTGTGCTCAGCTCGATGCAGAGAAGCTCACGTACCGCAGCGCCGGCGGGCGTGTGGATGTGCACGATGCACTTGATGTCCGGCCGCGCGGCGTAGATGGCGGAGTGCAGCATGAAGCCGGCCTGGTTTACTCCCAGATTGGTGCTGCCGCGGTCCACGATCTCCCCCTGCAGGTCGATCTTCACCTGGGGAGACAGCAGAATTTTCCAGTAGGTTCAGGAGACTTGCTGATTGGTTCATTCTCATCACATGACTCTAAACTTGATGAATGGAGTGGCACGGTGGTGCAGTGGGAGGCACGGTGGCCTCTCAGTGAGGAGGTTACTGGCAGATTTTTCTTTTTCAAGTGTACAAAGTTTTTACGAACAGAACAATCGCAGAAATGAAAAGAGATAAACGCGGTACCAGGCTGGAGGCGGTGACCTCGCTGTACAGCAGCCCGAAGGGGACGATGAGGAAGCGCTCCTGCTCAGAGTTCAGCCGCACCTGAGGAAACACACAGAGCTCCTCTCTCTGACTCTCATCATCAGTAGAACGAGATCCGGCACGAGCGCCGAGGCTTGCGGCTCACCGTCAGGTGGTTGTAGATGAGCTGCGACCAGCCAAAGAGGTCCGCCAGACGGTAGAACGCCGCCAGCTTGCAGCGCAGGAGCTTCTCTCCTTTCTCATAAGCGATGGAGTCTGAGCCTCGGAGGTCATTCACGGGGGTCACCATCCCCAGACCTCGACAGACACAGACAAACCGTCATCAACCCTCAGAAGAAAGCCTCGCGTCACTACGATCAAAGCAGTGGAAGCCCCGCCCCTAGAGACACCAGCTAAGCATCATTCCTGAACCGCCTGGAGGTGCTGCACCTGAAACCAGGAGATCTGACCGTATCTGAAGCTGTAACGAGCTAGCGTTAGCATGAGAGCGAGTAAAGCCTCTGCTCACATCAGCTAAAGGAGCTACTTCCTGTAAAGCTCTCCGGCGTGTGTCTGTGGGAGCTCACTCATGTTGAGGGCGGCCATGCCCCCCTGAGGAGCCGCGGGGCACATGGTGGGGACGCTGGTGGTCATGAAGTCAGCGATCTGCTGCAGCGCCAGCAAACTGGCCGGGTTCTTGCCCTTCTTCATCTGATCCTGGATCAGGGACTCCAGCTCATCACAGAAGACCTGAAACACAGACAGAACGATCGAGACCCTTCCCTCTGCTCAGCCATCAGGAGAATTTCTGAGCTTTCAATCGAGACCATCATCGACGGCAAGCAGCACGAAGGGCACAAGTCTGCAGGGGGCGCTACAGCTGAGTTTTGGAACAGCTACTTTTATTTTAACACGTAAAGAAATAGTTTGTGCATCGAATCCAACACAAGTTCAGCGGTCCGGGCAGCTTTAGCTTCAGCTGCAGACTGGTCCCCGTGCTGCTGCGGGGCGTGTCCTCACGGGGCTCTGCAGGATCATGGAGACCCTCTTCCTCTGCTCCATCATGTTGAAGTCCTGCCTGAGGTCCGGAGCCATGTTCCTCTCTCTCTGGTACTCCAGGCTGCTCTCGTCCACCCGGTCGAAGTACCTCTCTTTGTGAGGCGGGGGCGCCGTCACCACCCCTGCACCTGAGTCTCCGTTCATCACGCACCTGAGGAGAGAGGAGCAGGAGCCGAGCATTAGCGGACTGACGGACAGGAAGCCCTGACTCTGGTCGTGCAGCAGTGATCGAGCGTCTCATGGAGCTCCTAAAAGCTTTGCTGCAGACGCTAATGTTTCAAAGCTCAGGGGGATTCACGCGTCCAGAGAAAGCAGCAAGCTCTACTTCCTGTTCTTCACACTGGAGCACTTTCTCCATCTCCTGCAACCGGAGAGGGATCATGTGATCTCCGAGATGAGTTTATTTCACTGGAAGCTAAGATCGGGAATGTTAGCATCTCTACAGGAAAGCAGCACTCGCTGTGTTCAACATCTCTGAGACGACGGCAGTCGCCATGGAAACCTCACACATCGCTATGGAAACCCGTGGTGTTATGTAACGCAGCCCACGCTCACAAACTCCACCGCGAGCTTGGCTGGAAAACAAAGTCTGCTATAAACAAGAGATTCAGCTGAAATAACATCTCTGGGAAAGTTTGAGAGAAGGAAACAGACGCTGCATCTTTAACGTAAACGTAAAGAAGAATGGACGGCTTCCAAACTCTGCTCGAGCTTCCGGACGGACTGGGAACAGTGGTCCAGCCATCCGACAACAGAACCTGCCAAAAGATCCCTCAAAGATCTCCAGCAGAGCATCAGCCTCGACTCGGAGGACGTGATAGAACTTTAAAACACAGCCTGAAGGATTCAGAAAGAGCCACGAGACGCTGCTTTCAAATATAAAAGAGATCCGTCCATCATTCATTCATTCATTCATTCATTTTAAAGTAAAAACAATCAAACGTTTCACATTTTACCACTTCAGTGCGAAACGATCGGAAACTAATTATATTGTCGTCATATTCCTTGTGTTCGTCATGAAACACAATGCTTTGGTTCGTTGTAAACGCACGATGTCGTGATGTTCTGTGCGCCTGATGTTCATTTTTGAATCCAGTACGAGGTATCTGCGTGGAGGAACTGACGCCGGAAGCGACCCTCGTTTCTTTGATGCTGGTGCATTTCCGTGTGGTTTCTCCAAAACCAGACATCGACTCAAAAGCAAACATGCAACCAGGAGAGATGGTCCTGCAGCTCCCTGACGAGACGAGGAGGCTCAACTCTCCTCCTCTCCTCCCAGAAGCTGCAGGAAACACCTTTCCCATTTGCTTATGGAAATCTTATGCAGAACATGAAAGATGTGCCGTGTGCACGTCTGAGGGTGTGCGTGTGGATTATTACAAGTAACGGACGCCAAAGACCTTCCCTGGAGCTGGTAATCAGGCAGAAGATCAAGAACACAATGATCACTCTGTCAGAGCTCCAGCGTTCCTCTGTGGAGAGAGAAGAACCTTCCAGAAAACCAAGCATCTCTACAGACCCGCAGCCATCAGAAGCCTGCAGTGAAAGACCACAACTCTGGCCTCCGACGAGACATTGATCAAACCGTTTGTGCAGACACTTGAGAAACAAATTTTGTTTATCTGCAGAACTCAGCCGTGCTCGTGTTCACTCCAGGAGTGGAGAACACCGTAGCTGAGATTAAAAAGAACCGGTGTGAAGCCATTTCTTGTACAAAGAGAGAAGACACTCCACGAATGAAACCACGCCGTGAAGAGCGTGAGATGGAGATGAAAACCAGATGTGAGCTGGTCTCGCCGCTCCCTCCATCCGTTCCCCATCACAGAGTTATTCAGGAGAACAATTCCAGCAGGAGACTCGAAGCAGCTGTGGAGGAGAGGACTGTGGGTGTCTCCAAAACCAGGAGCTCCAGGAGCTCGAGTTCCTCCTCTCTTCACCGCTGTTCATCTCTACAGCAGTGTTCGCTGAAAGATTAAAGCTCAACGATAAAAAAAAAAACATGTTTTATGTTGAATCGACAAAATGAAGCACCTCCCGTTACTTCTTTCGTAAAAAATCATCAGCGAGTTCTGGATAAGTTTAACTAAACAAACTGATCTCAGCTCAGCTCCTTCACAAACTCCCAGAAGTGCTCCAGGCAAACGGGAGATGTGTAATAACGAATGAAGAAAATGCACTCAAACAAACAAACAAACATCTACACAAGTCCCGCAGAGATCCACCGACCGCCAGCTACAGCGACTAGCCTCATGCTAACACCGAGGCCGCGGGACTAACGTTAACCCCGTGAGGAGAAGCATCCCTAAATATTACAGTCGATAAGCAAAGCTTACGCTTATCTGCGTCGAAAGGAGCGGGTACACAGGACAGCGACTCGGGGCCAGCGGGAGATCTCGATGCGTTCCTCCGGTAACGGGATCGCGGCCGCTGTTTCTCTCCGCAGCAGCAGTTTGTTTCTGTCGGCGCGCGTTCACGCAGACTGGGGCGCGGCGCTCTGGAACGCCTCAAGTGAAGTTGTTTCTGATTGGTTCGTTTCAAGGTTACCCCGCCCACAGGCCTTTGATGTGGCCGACAGTCACGTGAGGGCGGGGTCCTTATGTCAACACCAAACAGTTTAGAGCCTCTGAACTTCACCGAAGAGAAGTTAGTTCCACAACAAATATAATCGAACATCTACGAGTTAAAAGTTTAACGCTTTAGTAAACATACTTATTTTGAAATAAAATACAACATGAAAAACAGTATTTTTTAGAATGAAGGAAAATGCGGTAAACATTCATTTCAGACTATATTTTGAGCAGTGAATCTTAATCTTATCCAACTTTGTATAAACTATATTTTCTCTTCAACAGAACAAAATTAATAGCGAGTTTGGAAGAAGACAAGAAAGAAACATTCCGATGGAATCATTCGTTATTGATTTTGGTTATTAATTATAAAAAAAATTAAAAGTAAAGTAAATAAAGTAAAGAAACCGTAGACACAAATGTTCAAAAAGGAAATGCTAAGTGTTTTATTTAATTTAACGTGATAAATGACCTTAAACGAAAAAGATGAGAACTAAAACCTGCGAGTTGATCACTGAAAACATTAAAAGCATTGCGAGCTGCAGTGACGCACATTGGCCGCTAGATGTCAGTGCTGCCTCTGAAACCTGGGTGTCAATGGATCTCAGAGCTGGCTTTAAACTTCCTCCTACTTTAGAAATTTACTTTTGCAATATTTCTTATACATTAGCGTGTAAATTTCTCTTCTTATAAATGTGTAATTAATTTGTGCTTTTTTGCTGGATGAGTTTCTTCCAGCAAAGGATTTAATTAAAATGTTTGATTCTAATATTTAGACCCTTTTTGTTTTCTTTTCCTTTTATTATTGTTTGTGTATTGTTTGTGGTAACAGTGCGCTACAACTTGCTACTTGTAATGTTCTGTTGTTTCATAAATGTGAAAACCCAGGATTGTATCAATAACTTGAGCAATAATCAAAACAGAATTTCCTACTGACAGGAGCCAGCGAACCACTACGCCACTGCCCCATGAGGGACCAACAGAAGAGCAAAGACTGCTTTCCTTCTCCATCTGTCTGTATTTCTGAACTGAGTCAGTGCTGGTCTCTCCAGCGACTCAACAGGTTTCTCCTCGCATCTGACTCCTGCAGAGCTCTGTTCTCCTCCTCTCTCTGAGCCAAAACAAAGGCTTTGTCCAGCACATTCCTCCGGGGCAGCATTTCATAGCAACAAAGAGAAAGAGAGGGGGGGGGGTGAAATCGATGAATAAAGGGGGAGAGAAAGAAAACACATATATAAAAACCCAATAATAATAATAATAATAATAATAATAATAATAATAATAATAATAATAATAACGTACTGACCATCTGATAACCCCCCCCCCCAATTGATTACACGCTTAATATTTTATTACGTTTTTTTAATTCTTGGAGGTGAGGTAAACCTGAGGTTGTATTTGGAAGAAATTTTATCACAAACTAAATAACAGCAGAGAGCGATAAATCAAAAACGACAAGCAATCATCTCAAAAGCTGAGAAATAGTTGAGACTTTATTGTTTGATTCAGAATCTCTAACAGCAGCAGCAGGAGGAGGAGGAGGAGCAGGAGGAGGAGGATTAATTATAGTGTGTTTGCTTCCAGTGATGAAACTTTGCTGCATCCAAACAAATACAATCAGAAGATCCAGAAAACGAGATCACGAGCGTCTGAATCTGCTTCCAGTGGATCTCCAGCTTCGGTCGAGACAAGGCACAGGGACTCCAGCGTGCAGAGCGTGAGGAGGAGGAGGAATCTGCAGCGGTGGGGGACATCCAAGCGTAATCGAAGCCGGCGGTCCTCACCATCCTGCTGCCACACAGTGTTTCAGTTTCAGTGTCCAACCCCTTCAGCTCATCTCCAGAGTTAAATAAAGCTCATCATGCGAAACTCTGAGTTATTCACAGTGGAGATCCGAACCGACTCACGCATGAATCAGGAGGAGATCTCGAGCTCTGCTCCTCACCGCACATCAGCACCGCGGTGTCCTTCAGAAAATTAAAGCCTTACACAAGATCAGTGTGCGATCGATAAAGGTCCAGAGCGTCCGGTAGAAGTGTCCCCTGCCGTCAGATGATCATCGGCTGAGTGTAAATATCTGGGGTTTGATATTAAACCGAAGATCGGTTATCAGATCCGTCGGCGTACGGCGCGCAGTACAGCAGCTCTGCCGTCTGACACAGGGCTTTCGGGTTGGCGCCGGAGAAATACTGGCAGCAGAGCCAGTCCTCCAGCTCGGCGTTTCTCTCCGACTCGAGCGAGCGCTCGGCGAACTTCATCATGAGCAGCGCTCTCTTCACGTCCAGCCAGTTCAGCAGAGCCTCGGACCTCCACTGGCCCCCGCAGAGCCAGGGCTGATCCAGAAGCTCCCTCCGGGGGCCCCAGAGCAGCGCCTGCAGGATGCGCTTGGCCTCCTGGATCGAGATTCGGCGCCCAGGATCCGGCTCCAGGAGCAGTTGAGCTAACCTCTGCAGGCCCGGCGAGTAGATGGAGACGCTGGGGATGAGCGGCAGCTCCTCGCATCTGAACTCCTGCCGCCGGAGCGAGGGGATGTTTTCGAAAGGGTTGGGGCAGTGCAGGAGTTCGTAGATCAGGATTCCGGTCTGAAACTCGTCGAATTTGAGGTACTGCGCAGCGGAGATGATTTCAGGAGCAAGACGAGCGTGATCTCGCTTGAACTGCGGATTGGCGGAGATCGTGATGTCATCGACGTGGCGCTGCTTGGCTTTCCCGAAGCTGGTGATGAGGAGGCGAGGGAGGCTCTGCTGATGGCGGTCTGTGGAAGCAGGATTGCCATGTTGCACCAGGAGCAGGTTTTCCATGTACAAATCTCGATGCGTAACTCCGTGAGCTTTGAGGTGCTCCAGTCCGCTGCACAGCTGAAGCAGAAGGAAGCAAACGCGGCGTTCGTAAACCTCCGGCTGCGCTCGGTGAAACGGTTCCCACTCTCGCACGAAATCTGCCACGCTCTGGTGAGGAACCTCTGGGGTAATAACCACAACCCGCTCCTGCTCAGACGCCAGCGAGCCTCCACCTGCACTACCTGACGACACGCCTTGCTTCGAGATCTCCCTGCTGGTGAACAGAGCACGGCTTGTGGAGTCCTCTCCGGGCGGCATTGGATTGTCCTCGCTGGGTGACCTCAATCGCAGTGCGGTGTCGGGGCCGGGCAGCGCGGCTCTGGTGCCCACCACGCGGCTCGCTCTCTCATCTCCGGGAAGCATGCTGTGAGGGACGCACGCGATGAAGTGACCGCAGTCCTGCTGCAGGCTGAAGTGAGGAGGGAGATTCTCCTGCACCGACAGACCGTAGAGATGAGCCTGATTGCTCTCCGCCGTCTGCCCTTTACAGATCTGCAAACACACACACACACGCACGCACACCAGGGGTTATGCTAACGTTAGCTTGTTTAGCTCAGATCCAGGAGCTGCTGCCTGCTCAGCTCCTCGTCTCCTGAGGCTGGAATCGTGAAAACGGTGAGGTACTATCGTTCACACGCGTAGATCTTACAAAGCGCTCACCTTCACGGCATACGCGCTCCGAGCTTGAGAAGCGCAGGATGCGGAGTAGTACACGGCGTCTCCGGACACGCAGCTGGGCTTGCTGCAGGTGAGTTTGAACAGGGACCAGTTGCTCTCGTCGAACTTTAGAGCGCTCCTCTGCTCGCTGGTGAAGTGCTCCTCACACTTGAGCGCCAGCCGGCGAAGCGACTCCGCGTACAGGCCGCCGAGCCTGGAGTAAACACACTCACGGCTGTCCATGTTACTGAGGAGCGCGTGGAGCTTCAGCCTCGACCCGGAAACAGGAGAGGAGGTCTGGAAGGAGTGAAGCTCCGCTCTGGATCCCGAGGTCGTAGCGTGGAGGTTCAGGCCTGAACTGAGTCTGTGGAGCACGTCTGGCTCTGATCTCAGACCTGCAGCTGGATCCTGGAGCATGTGTAGTGCCGGGGACGAGCCGGAGGAGCAGATGGCACGCATGTTCGAGTCGCCGTTGCTGGGGACAGAAATAGTGCGGCCGACCTGTTTCTTCTGCGGCAGAGGAGGTGGCTGGAGAGGATGAGGAGGAGCATGAAGATGAGGAGTCAACGGAGGCTGTGGAGATGATGGGGCGGAGCCAAACGGGCTGTTGGGGCAGGGGGAGGGGCTAGAACGTGGCACAGAATCTGGGCAAAGATTATGGAAATGAATTCATGTTAATTATACAATGATTGTTACCGATTTTTCAATTCATTAAAAAGTCAAATGTTTGCATAAAAATGTGGTGGGTCCTCACCGGCCGGCTGCAGACTCTCGCCGGAAGAGCAGCAGCTCACGCCTTGAAGAGACTGAGAGAGACTCTCCACTGAGCTGCTCTGAAGAGCCAGGGATCTGAGAAAACACACAAACACAGAGCAGTCAGCCAATCAGAACCAAGAGAACCGCACCACTGACCGCTCTCGGCCAATCAGAACCGAGAGAACCGCACCACTGACCGCTCTCGGCCAATCAGAACCGAGAGAACCGCACCACTGACCGCTCTCGGCCAATCAGAACCGAGAGAGCCGCACCACTGACCGCTCTCGGCCAATCAGAACCGAGAGAACCGCACCACTGACCGCTCTCGGCCAATCAGAACCGAGAGAACCGCACCACTGACCGCTCTCGGCCAATCAGAACCGAGAGAACCGCACCAGTGACCGCTCTCGGCCAATCAGAACAAAGCACTGTTTGTGTACCAACAGTCTGTGAATAAGATGTAGTTGTAGAGGGCCTGAGAGAAACCCCCACTCGAGGAGTGAGAGGGCGAGCGAGAAATAAACTCCAGAGCAGGAGTAAAACACACCTCCTGGGCTGCTCCTGTTCATTGAGGAGAACCAAGAACCAGAACAACGCTCTCCATCCTCACAGCAGATCTGAGGAGCATCTGCTGCGTTAAAGAATAATCATCCACTTCCTGTTTGCGGTGGGACAGAGATGGAGCTAGCTCATGATGTTCTTTCACGAGAACTTTCTGAAGGAATCAGGTTCACCAGGGCTCGGAGGCTTCTCCTGGAACAGAACGTGTGGATCACATGATGGAGGAAGCCGTTCAGCTGGTTCCTGTCTGATGTTTGTTGTGGAAACACGTTTGGTTTCTGTTTGTGACGTTGGAGAGCTCCGGACGAGTCTCTGCACGCTCTGCTTCCTCTGAGATTAAACAAGGAAGAGGAGCAGAGAGCTTTCGGAGCATCACTCTGCTGGAATGTTTCTCCAGAACCCGTTTGTTTGAAAGCTCTGCAGAAAGAAATCATCTCAAATGCTCCTCAGAAGCTTTTAACACACTCTCTCTGACAGACGTGGAGCAAGGTCCCTCACGTCTCTGAGACACTCGAGAAGTTCCAAACATGACTTTCAGAAGGTCTCCAGAACATCAGAGAATGAAGGAGAAAAGTTCCAAAGGTTCCTCTGAATTCCAAAGACCTCTGAAAGCTCTTCACGGTCCATGAGCTGGTCATTAAAAGCTTCTACCCCGAGCACAGCAGCAGTTCTGCATCCGTCAGTACTCTGAAGAAGCGAGTGTCTCTCACCGCTGGAGCTTCTTGGGTGGTGGAGGAGGTGGAGGAGGCTCGTCTCTGGCGGTCTTCTCCAGCAGGACGCCGGGCCGTCTCCCGCAGCTGCTGGTGTCGCCGGTGCTTGGTGCCTCACGGCTCTCGCTCTGAGAAGAGAAGATCAGAGTCCATCAGAGATCTCCATCAGGTCCAGCTCCAGACTTTAGCCTGATGGAAACCATCGGCTGATGCTAGATTTCCTGCTCGATGCAGATCTACGATGAGGAAGTAATATAAAGAACTTTCACGAATATTTAGCTCCGCTTCTCCTCATTCGAACAGATTCTGATTACGGTCGTCATGGCAACCGCTCACAGAGCTACGTTTTGCTCTTTGATCGTAATCTTTCCGAGGACTCGAGTAAATCTCCGTTGCGCTTCTCGAGTTGTGAATATTTCAAGCTTTGACCAATTAGAGTGAAGGGCAGTGAGAAGCCCCGCCCACTGTTTTTATTTAACAGATGATATTTCATCTCGTCTTCTAGAAGCTCAAACCTGACGGAGGGACAGGAACTTTCAAATGATCGTCATAATATTTTGGACAATGAAACTGAAACACTTTCCAGTACAGATCTGCATTACTGGATGCATCTGAGCTCGAGCGCTCCCGTCTCGAAAACTGATGCTGTACTGGAAACTAGGTGTTTCAGTTTCACTGTCCAACAGAGACACTAAAAGATTTCTCGTCTCCAGTTTTACCTTCTCTTCTCTCTGTGTGTTAAATGCTATTTTCTTCTGACACTGAAACTGAGCTCCAGACGTTTTGCCTCCTAATCACCAACATCTAGCTCCTAAACCGACAGGATTTAAATCTGTTACAAACTGTTTTGGACGGTAAAACTGAAACACTCTGCAGGACCTTCACAATCACATCCAGCTGATCCAGAACCACTTTACTAATATTAGATAAATTTAGTGTTTCAGTTTCACTGTCCTGATCGCCATTGTTACCTCCTCCAGGCCCCCTGCATCCAGTGTGAGGGACGGAGCGCTGCAGTGTGTCGGCCACCAGGCGGGAGGGAGAGCGAGCAGCTGAGGTGATGGAGCGAGGCTGAGGCTGGAGGTGCCGAGTCTGGGTTTGATTTTGGGGGGCACCGGAGGACTGCACTGAGCTTTGGGGACCATCGAGGCTTTGGGAGTCGGTTCATTACAAATCACATCAGGAGGAGCAGAAACTGAGCTGAAAGGGCTCCAGTGGGCGCTCACAGAGGAGTCTGGGCTGCGCAGGAAGAACGTCCGGCTGTGGTCTTCAGCCAGGATGGAGATGGTGGTTCTCTGAGGCTCGCGGATGCTTGGATCTGCTCCGGAGGAGTTCTCCGCTCTGGTTCTCCTCTTGGTGCTCTCCGCATATATAGGCTCGGTGTCCTCTAAGCTCTTGTGCGGCTCGCCCCGAGGGCTCTGTAAAGAATCGGTGCTCCTGAAGCTGCACGGAGAGTCTGATTGGCTGTTGAAGGAGTCAGGGGACATTGGGGAAGTGGTAATGGAAGCTTCGGGGCTCGTAGCTCCAGCCGGGTTTCTGCTCCGAGCTTCATGTGGAGTCTCGTCCTCCGTCCCCAGCTCCTCAGCTGAGGGGTGGTGGATCCCGTTCTCCTCCAGAGAAACACAGCTGAGAACCTCACATGCCGCATCGCTCTCGGCAGAGCACCTGCTGCTCTCGATGAGGAGCGAAGCGGGATCCAGAGCTCTCTTCAGCGCGGCCTGAACCCTCTGCTCCTGAGAGAGAGAGAGAGAGAGAGAGAGAGAGGGAGGACAGCACACAGAAATCTAACTTTAGTTCCAGATCAAACGCTGCGGAAACACCTCCCTTTCAGCTCCCGGTGGTTAACAGCTGAGATACAGCAGCACGCCCTGCACCGCACCGACGGAGGTGTGACCAGAGAGAGAGTGGCACCAGCAGGCCCCTGGCAGCCTAATTTGGTTTTATTTAAAACAACGGGTGATTACAGAAAACCACACTTTCAGTGTGAAACGCATGCGCGAGAGTAACGGAAGCGCCGGAGGCACGGACCTCATCACCGGTGAAACCTCCCTTATCTCTGTTTACACAGACATTCCAGTTTCCGCCCCTGAGAGAATCCAAACACACCGCTCTCCTGCAGAACCCTCCCCGAAAAACCCAAACCCACAGTAGTTTCCAGCGCCGGCAGCAGCGGATGGCTTTCGATCATAGTGTTTCTGTTTTATCGTCACATTAAGTATTTTGTGGTTCTCGCTGGAGCCCGTTACCTGCAGCGTGTTGATCATGGTGGGTCTGACGGCGATGGTGGGCTTGCTGTGGATCATCAGCTCTGGATCATTCGGAGCGTGGGCACTGAGGGGGTGGAAGCAGTTCTTGCAGGAGCCCGGCTTCCACACGTGATCCGCAAAATCAGCACACGCCGACATGATGGAGACCAGCGCCGCGACACCTCAGGAGGGATGGAGGGCGCTCATGGTGCACGGAGTGGAGCTGGGGACGCAGCAGTGGCGGCACTCCTCAGCTCCGGCTGACCCTCGGGACCCTGATCAGAAGCAGACATCACTGGTGAGGTCACAAACATACCGGAGATCGATTGTGAGATTAGAAGCTCTGATTGGCCGACAGCAGCGATCTCATGCGCACTGCAAAGGCTCAGATTAGAAACTAACGGCAGCGCTGTGAATAACCGTGATTACAAACCTACCGAACCTGCTGAGAAGAGGTTTTTCAGGTGGAAATAAGCGCTAGATGACCTGAGCGCGGTGGGACGGCTGTTCGCCGGCTTCAGAAGCACTGTGTGAAAGCCGCTGAGCTCTAGCGGTGTGTGTTTGTGCCGGGGGCTAGCTCTTGCACAAGGAATTTAATCCTGAAGAATCAGGAGGAGGAAGTTCACGCTCACGGCTCCAGAACACCAGCGTGAACCCTCTCCGTCTCTCCTCGGAACCTGCGGCAGACGCCGGGCTGGACTCCAGCTCTGCAGCATCAGAGCAACCCCTGCATCACTCTCTCGTTTGATTCATGTCATTATTCCGCTCTCGAAATAAAAGTAAAAACTAATCACGAGCTTGTGTCACTTTATTGTTTTAATTACAGCAGGAGTTCCGCTGGCAGAAGCCTCCCCAGGCAGCCCTGGCTACACTGAAGATAAACATCGGTTCCACCTACTCAGAATAAAAACTGATAGGTAAAGTTCATGTTTAGCCAGGAGCAAGCCAGTGTTCGGAAGAGCACTTCTGCTCATCATCTGTATTGTGTGCGGCTCTTTCAGAAGAGCCTGAATCCAGCTTCTATCAACATCCTTCTTCATGGCTCTCACCATTCCACCTTAAACTTACAAATTCCACCTTAAATTTCACAACGCTGCCGGGAGCAGTTTCTTATTCCCAAAGGGCATTGTGCCGTTCTAGAACCTGGAGTTGAGAACCAGCCTCGTGTTGAAGACGGAGGCAGAGAGAGAATTCTAAAACACCTCACTGAAACCAAAAGAAGCCGAAATCTGCCGAAATTCTAAGTAGAGAGTGAGAGAGAGAGAGAGAGAGAGAGAGAGAGTGAGAGAGACAGAGAGAGAGAGAGAGACAGAGAGAGAGAGAGAGACAGAGAGAGAGTGAGTGAGTGAGAGAAACAAAGGGAGAGAAGGAGAGAGAGAGAGAGCTCAGGGGCTGGAGGTCACCGCCAGACGCTCTGAGAATAACGCTTTTCGAAGCTTTGGATCCGGCTCAGAAGGGTTCTCTGATGTCGTGGAATGAGAGGAATTCCAGGAATCTTCAGGACTCTCACCGGGATGAGATTCACACATGGAGCAGTATCCTCCACAGCAAACAGATCAAACAGGAACTGTGTTTACACAAACACCTTCCACTCGTTCTGATCACGCGGCAGAAGATCAAAGTCATCAGGTGATCTGGTCAGATTTCTCCTTCTGATCTGGTCTTTCCTTCTGTAGAGAGCCGAAGGGGAACGATTCGAATCTTTTAAGGGACTGTTCGATTAGAGAGGACTTCACCATCACCACGAGCCCTGAAGCACCTTCCCTGTGGTGTGAAGCACACCTCCAACCAATCAAAACCAGCGCTTCTCATCAGAAATAAGTTTAAAACAAAAAAACTAGACTCAGTTCAAACCAATCTTCAGGTTTTCCATGACGCCATCATCATCATCATCATCATCTCGTGAAGGTCCCACGTTCTTTCTCACAGCTCCTACATTCAGCGAGCGGTTTAATTCATAATTAACTAAATAATATCGAGTTCCTGCATCAGTGAATATCTCAGAATTTAATCATTGTGGTTTCTCGAGTTACACTAAACATAGAAATAGTTTAATAAAACTCTTAAATATCAAACTACATACATCCCTCGAAACACTTCCCATATCTGCTGATCTGAGGCCAGTTGTGCATTAAATCAGTTTTTCAGTCCCACACCTGGACCGAGCTCAGACAGCACCGGAAGTCTGTCAGGTATCACTTTCTGACTCAAACCCGATGACGATCACGACCTTCACGGGAACATGACGGTTCCACAGCTGCATTCCGAAACAATCCGCACCGGAAGTGGAATTATGATCGATATTCCATCACAAATGACACATAACAGATCAACAGGGAACACCCAGCAGAGCGCGTGCACGTGCAGGAATGCAAACAGGAAACAGCGACAGACCCCGCGGCGAGAGATCAATCACAGCGATCGATTAGTGATCAGGTGATTCGGAGTCAGTTCGGGTTCACAATCAGATTCTCTCTCTCTCTCTCTCTCTCTCTCTCTCTCTCTCACCTGCGCTGGAACACACCGATGAGCTCCGGGATCCCCGCGGAAAACACGCGACAGACAGACAGAGAGCGACAGACACAGTGGAGAAACACACACCACAGACAGACAGACAGACAGACAGAGAGAGAGAGAGAGAGAGAGACAGACGAACTGCGTGACTGATCTGAGTCAGAAATCTCTCTCTCTCTTTCTCTCCTGCAGTGGGAGGAGCCACGCACGAGCACGCGCTCCAATCACGGGCGGGTCTGGATTACGGGGAGCTTTTCAAAAATTCTTCATTTTCCTACTAAATAAAACTCAGATATGAACCTCCGAAGAACCAAAGCTCTGCTCGACCTTCAAGCTAACAACTCAAGCAACAGTTAGTGTTAGTTTCCTTAAGATTCGTCTGGACCAGCTACATCTGCTTCCTGGAAGCCTCACCAGCTCCTTCTCATCTCCTCCAGACGGTGGAGAGTCCTGCAGGTTAGAGCCGATGCTTCAGATTCCCTCCCTGATGTTGAACTTGGGACAGACCCAGGAGCTCTGATCAATGAACCAGACAGAGATCAATATCTGAGTTCCTCCTGGGCTTGCACCGCGAGAGTGACACTAAAACAGAAACAGTAATGTCTGCTCTGCAGGAGATCGCCGTTCCTCAGAGTGCTTCACTCATGTTTAATGCAGAGACGCCTCTCAGCTTTGATTGACAGCTCAATATTTCACATCTTTCCACCCCAGAAACCGGAGGAACTCATCACTCGGAGCATCAGCATCTCTAGAGGCACAGGAAACGCCCGAGCGCTCCAGTGCACACACTAATGAGCCACACACACGCACACACACACGCACACACACACACACACACACACACACACACACACACACTCAGACCTCTGGTGACCTCTCTCGACCCTCAGGAGCTCAGGTCACACCTGCCGCACACATCACCAGAGAGACACACAAGGTTTTGCCTCTTTGACATCATGAACAGGTGGCCACAGGGATTGATAACCTTAAGAGCGCTAAGGATTATGGGATATCACTGCCAGCTTGAGTGCATCAGAGCCTCCGGAAACAGGAAGTGTAGGGAGATGAGAATCCGGATGTGGCTTGATCACTTCCTGCCTCTCGAGCTATCACAGATGTAGCCAGAGGCACAGAGCACATGTAAAGCAGAAACAAAGGAGCTTCCTGTTGTCCATCTGCTGCTTCCTGTTTAAAACACTCACTCAGAAACAGCAGAAGGATCCCGCCTCAGACTCTGAGAAATATTCAGATAAACCCGTCATTAATCGTTTCCGTGTGAACAATACGTTTCTTTAAACTTGGTCATCAAGAGCTGATCGTTATCAGTCTTGTCTCATCTCCAGAGGGATGATCCTGGATCTGCTGTTCCGGATTGATCAAAAGATCCTGTGGTTGATCAATCGATTGTGGATCTAAAGCTCAGCAGCACCTCAGACAGAATCGTGGAGAACTAACCCGATCAATGTTCTCCTCTCCAGCTGTGATTGGTCAGAAAGGGAGACTGCGTCCCTGCATGTGACCTTGAGCAGAACATCCACCGGACTGAAGAACGTGGAGTCAGCAGGAGATGCACTGAGAGAGAGAGAGAGAGAGAGAGAGAGATAGTTAGAGAGAGAGAGAGAGAAAGAGAGAGAGAGATAGAGAGAGAGATGCTGCTCCTCCCGCTTTAATAATTGAACACAAAGAGCTTTGAATAATCTAGAAAGAACTTCCAGTGCTAGACACCAGACCCAGAGAGTTCACAAGCATCTGCAGAAGAAGCAAACCCCGGGCTCCTGAGGTTTCTCACAAGCTGAAACCAGACTCTTCTCTCAGACCGGTTTGTCTCGAGTAGATCTGCTTCCTGAACATGATACAGAGCACTGGCCTCAGGCTCCAGAGAACAACAACAACAACAACCTCCACGGGCCTCGCTGAGATTAGGAGCTGGCTCTGCAGAACTCTCTTCAGCTAAATAAAGATTACACCGAAGGAAACAAACACAAGGCTCTCAAGGTCAGAGCGGGTCAAGAAACTGGTTCTGAGCTTCTGAAAGACTAGATGTTTCCTGTCCAGATCTAGAGAAGCTTGCTTGTGTGTTCATCGCTAGCCACATCCCGCCTCTGTGCATCCTGGACCTTTTTACGAATATTCAAAAGCAAAGTGATTTTGGAACACTGTTTAAATACTCAATAATCCTACTACAGAAATGTTATTACATGTTTTTGTTCTGGTTTTTATTTTGTACATTTTATTTCTTTTTTTATTTCTTAGAATTGAAAATTATGATTTTAGCATTTGATTGTTCTATTGATCAAATTTTGTGCACATCTATCAACCTTTTTTGTAGCCATTAAGAAAAAACTTTTCATTTTTATACCATACACAACACCCTAGCGCCCCCTGGAGCACGACTGCATTAAAAACAATGATGGTTATCTGTACAGCGGTATTCATTTAATTATGGCGACATTTTAAGATTCACAAAGCAATATTTTCTTATCTCTTTCATCGTAGTAAGTAAATGTGTCATTATTTTATTTTCTCTTTTCTGCTGAAAAGTGCAGCATGCCCAGCTTTAAACTGGTTGCTAACTGGTCAAAAGTACATTACGATGATCCATTAGTTCCAACCATGTTAATTTGACCAGCTTGACCACCATAAATTGGAAAAATGTTTGCGATATATTTAGAGGAGGACAGAGGCGAGAAATATTAAAAAATGTAGTTTAATAGCACTGTAAATAGATTGTTTTTTGGAATCATTGGCACCATTTGATTCGTTAAGCGTTAGTTTCCATTTCCTGGCAAAGTTTGAATGCGGAGTTTGTTTATTAATAACAGCATAAATGTGATTCGGTTACTTTTCATGTCTTGTTTTAAATAAAACGCTTTTAAATAAGAAACAGATTAAGTGCTTGTTTTCTTCACCTCGGTAACGGGGTAAAGACTACATTTCCCGTCCACCGCTTTGTGAAGGAAGCGGAAAGCAGTCGATTACAAACAAACACGCCTCCTGTGATTGGTCCAGTGTAGTGCCTTCGTCATCACGAACGGAAGTGTGTTGCAGCGCAATCGTCGTGTGTGTGCCGCTGCAGATTTTCCGGATTTTGTTGTTTTTATCCCGATTTGAGCGGATTAACGGCGCAGGACTGAGGCTCGCTCCCCGTGTGCCGGAGTTATGGTCGGGGTGAAGGTGATCGGAAACGACCCGGAGTTCCAGGCGGAGCTCAGCAGCGCCGGGCCCAGGCTAGCCGTGGTCAAGTTCACAATGAGCGGGTGAGGGAAAGTGCGAGAGACCCCGAGTTTAACAGACCCGGGATCAGACACGCGTTCACAAACCCGCAGTAAACCTGAAGTCCGCCCTTACCGAGAGCGAGACGGAGACCGGAAGTCCAGAATAACACGAAGCACCGGAGGAACACCGGCATGACTTAGCAAAACATCCCCGGCGCCCGCGCTGTGCGGACACAAAAAAACAGTCTTTATGTTTTTTCTAAAAGCTCACATGAGCGATCCACGGATATAAATCACACAATGATCTGGACTTTTAATTTTAGCAGTATAAAAGAATATAAACTACTTGTTATTTTGGGTGTTTTTAGGCTGATCTTCATCTCTGGTCATGGAACCCTCGTGGATTAGAGGATTCAAGCGCTTCTGCTGTTTTCCGTGTTTTTATCTCTCGGAATGAAATCAGATGAGCATTGTGTTGATCTCGCTCCAGGTGCCGTCCGTGCGTCAGAATCGCTCCAGCGTTCAACATGATGAGCAATAAATATCCCCAGGTGGTGTTTCTGGAGGTCGACGTCCACGTTTGTCAGGTCAGAGATGATGCTCCTTATAAACAAACACAACGATTTCTCTCTCTGGAACGCCAAAGTTCAAACTGCAGGCTTTCGTTTCAGGCAACCGCAGCAGCCAATAACATCTCGGCGACGCCCAGCTTCCTGTTCTTCCGCAACAAGGTGCGAGTGGATCTGTATCAGGGCGCGGAGGCCTCGGGGCTGGAGGAGAAGATCAAACAGCATGTGGAGAACGACCCGGCTGGAAACCAGGACTCCGACATTCCCAAAGGATACGTGAGTTCAGGACTCATCATCATCATCATCAGCAGTAGCTCAGGATCCTCAGCTGCGTGACGTTGTGTTCAGATGGACCTGATGCCGTTCGTGAATAAAGCGGGCTGTGAGTGTCTGAACGAGAGCGACGACTGCGGCTTCGAGAACTGTTTGATGAAGTACTCGTCCTCGTACCTCGAGTCAGACTGTGATGAGCAGGTGAGAAGAACCTCGTCTCGTAGATCCTGCAGAGAGCGTTCACCTCAGGTGTCCGTCTGGAATCTCATCGTGTTTCTCCTGTTTCAGCTCCTGATCACGATGGCCTTCAGTCAGCCGGTCAAGCTCTACTCCATGAAGCTGCTGTCAGCAGACTTTGGTGAGGGATGGTGTTAATCCAGATGAGCTCCACTGAGAGTCTAAGTTCTAGCGGATCGATACATGTCTGTTTTTCCTCGATAGGGTTAGCGATCTGAAATGTGATGATGGTGTGTTTAGAACCCTGATCCGATCCGGAGGGGTCTCCCTGAAGGGTTTTCTGATCAGTGCTGATGCTTCGTTTCAGCTCATGCTCCCAAGACTGTCAAGATCTTCATCAATCACCCTCGATCGATGGGCTTCGACGATGCGGAGAGCAGCGAAGCCACTCAGGCGCTGGAGCTGTCCGAGGAGGACTATAAAGAGGACGGCATCATCCCGCTCAGATACGTCAAGTTCCAGAACGTCAACAGTGTCACGGTACGATAGCGCTCCAGCACCCGCTGTGTTCCTTCCAGTAATTGATCGAACGAGTCTCTACGGCCTCCTCTGAGCAACCCGCTTAGGGCCGAGTCACCCTAGCAACCCGCTTGGGGCCCGAGTCACCCTAGCAACCCGCTTAGGGCCGAGTCACCCTAGCAACCCGCTTGGGGCCGAGTCACCCTAGTAGCCGAGTCATCGTAACCATGTGCCAATAACTGAGCCATGCTAGCAACACGCTAACAAGTTATTGAGAGACAGAATCCTGCTATTAGCTCATTCTAATGACATGTAAATTAATGCTAACGATTGGATTTCTGAGAGACTTTATTCTAATTGCGATATTGTTATGCTAACCCGTGCTAGCAGAGCTATAGATATTAAACCATTCTCTCGTTTTCAGCTCTTCATCAAGTCGAATCAAGGAGATGAAGAAACGACTAAAATCAACTACCTGACGTTCATCGGGACGCCGCTGCAGGCCACCAACATGAACGACTTCAAACGGGTGCGAACACAGTGATGACATCATCAAATTATGAGCGTCTTCAGAGTGAAAGTAGCTCTGCTCCAGTGCTCGACGTTCCTGAGATTATTTTCTTCCTTTTGCTGAAGTCACCCAAGCTGTAATTTATCCACTGGCCTCTAGAGGCTGCTCTTGAGATTGTTGGTAACATGAAGATGGTGCTGAGTTGCTCCACCCGTTTTATCTTCCGTGGATTTGCAGCGTGGGTTCGGTGTCGTCTGATTGTAATGTGTCTGTGTGATGCAGGTCGCAGGGAAGAAAGGAGAGGGATACTGAAGAGCGAACGAGGAGAGGAAGTGATGCTTGACACGTGACCAGAGGGGAGCACAGGCTGCATCTCACCCCCCCCTCTCACTCTGTGAATGTCTCTCTTTGACACAAGAGTTACTCAGGAGGGAGAGAGGGGGAGAACACCCTGCTCTCTCTCTCTCTCTCTCTCTCTCTCTGATCTCAGAGCGTGTGAGTGGGCGAGCGAGAGTGTGCAGCTGAAAGTCTCTGTAAATAAAAATGGCTGTTTTTCAAAGGTTTGAGGCTCTTGTCGTTTGTTCTTCATTGGGGATCTTTTCATTCACGACTCTCATCCATCACTGTTCACTGAGCTTCAGCGATGAGCTGTAGATGGTTTAGGCTTCATCCATGTCCTCCAGACAGATCCTTGAGGAAGCCCAGTGAGCATCTCCTCGCTCCAGCCGACTGAAGGATCTGGTCTTGAGGCTTCAGGTAATGTCTTCAGATGAGAACAGAAGGATCTAGTGGTGGACCACATGAACGGCAGGCAGCAGCAGAAGAACAGATCGTCTGCTTTAATTCAGCGTCGATCTCTTGAACTTTTCTATTGTTTATTACAGAAACATGAATAACTACGACTCTGGAAAGATTGAAATGGATTTTCTAGTTCATTGTTTGTGTTTATGAATATCACGTGACCTAATAGATTACAACCACTGTCAATAAATGTTTTACTTGTGGCGCCCGCGCGGTGGCAGTAGACTCCATGCTATTCACTTTAACTCGAATAAAGGTTCTGTTCCAGTGAGGTTTATCAAAATATGCTCAACTCTTTTTCTAAACCAGTATCGTTACCATTTAACGGACATCTTCAGTAAATATTCGTGTATGGATAATTGTGATCGTTTTGAAAACGATGTTGTATATGTTTAATTGTACTGTATTTATGAAATAACCCGTTTTATAACGATGATGTGTTTTTGATCGATACCATCAGGCTGTTGTTCCTGCGGCGGCCGCGCGGTGGCAGCAGACTCCACATCATCCACGTGCACGCGCGTGTTTCAGGCCTCTTCGTTTGTGGAAATGTTTTTTATAGATTTATTCAAAAGCAGCTCGGATCCAGCATTACCTTTGGTAAAAGTACTGATATGACAAACACGAGCTGAACATAAAGCGGATTTCCCTGCGCCGCTTGAACTCCGCCGAGGCTTTGAGGCAATATTTCAATCGCAGCTTTAATAAATGATCGATTATATTTAGTCACTGAGGAATTAATGCTGTTTCTATAAATGTCTCAAAAGAACAAGCGTGATTTAATTCCGTGCTTTCCTTTAGACCCTGTTATTTAATCTGATCCGAAAATAAGGAATTAAAATATTCCGCCGATGAATGGCACCAATACATTTCTTTTAACACAAGGGACATCTTTTAAAAAGAAAATCGCCATCGCTGCATGGGCTTCGAAATACCTTTATACAATTAACCTGGTTCACAAAGAAATAAAATAATGTCTAGAAATAGATTTACCTCTGATAAAATTTAGAATAATTGGATTTTTTTTATTATTACCGTTTTATATTTGAAAAACGAGTATTAATTTAGAAAAATGTCCTCTGGAATTTATAAAGTGTTCATTTATTTAAACGAGCTTTAAATCACGAAATATTAATAATACCGCGTCAGAAATAACTTGGAAACAGATTGCTGCATTTATTTTTAATTTCATCAGAAAATACATAAAAAGAAAGCAAAAAGTTTTATTCGATTTAACTTAGCATCGTTTCTGCAGAAGCAATTAAAATCGGGTTTCTGCTTTAATTGTGATTAAAGATGCAATCAGAGCAGAGAGCGAGGCTTTGCAAACAAAAGAATAAAAATAGCGGAAAACACCGGCGCCCGAAAATAACCGCGACCTCAAATAAACAGAGTCCATCTGTCGAGAATCTCCCGCCAAAACAATCTGACAAATACTCCACAGCACGAGCTATACTCTTATTATTATTATTGTTATTATTATAATAATTACTATTGTCATTACTGTTAGTAATATTATTATTATTACTATCTATATTATTAATAATCATTATTATTACTGCTATTGATATTGTTGTTATTAGTATTTAATACTCTTTTTATTATGATATGTTTAATTCTTGAGTCGGGCCGGGGTTGAAGCTGAACACGGATAATTCTGAGATGTTTTATTTTTCTGGAATATGAACATAGATAGACTCAGCTGCATCTGCGACATCAAGAGATATTGTTTTAATTCGAGCTCAATGCTTCGGCTCAAAGTGTTTATTGTCATGTATACAGTGAGAAAAGCAAGTGTTCCTGTACAATGAAAATCTTCATTGAAAGGCAAAAATATGCCAAATAAATCTAAATAATAATAAATATGTAAACATTTAAGATAACTAACAATGTAAACTATGCAGTACGGGTAAAAGGAGAATGGAATGTAAATATATACAGATATACAGTCACAGTTGCATTAAATTAACTATGACTGAAGAAAATAAAAACACGGTTAACAAAAATCTTATTTTAAAATGAAACTGAGGCAAACTGCTCCAGAACCCGAAGCAGCAGCAGAAGTAGCTCCGAGCCCCGATCTGATTATTCATTTACTTTCATTCTATTTTTATTGATATAATAGACTTCATAAAAGAAAGGTTGGCGCAGGGGCTTCATTAAATAAATAGCTGAACGGTTGAAGTGTTATATTTATTGTTATTATTTTTCAGAAATGTTGTGGAGCTTATATATTTATTACATTTGGACCTTTTTATTTGTCGTTTGTTACTGATTGCAAAAGGAAGAAAAGGGTAAAAAAAAACGAAAATTAACAGTCAATGTATTGTCTGTGGTCTTTGTATCTTTAAACAGAGAGGTGATGAGAAGAAGCTCCTGAGGCTGCTCTTCATCCTCAGCAGCTCCCAAAGCTCCGAACACAATCCCGCTCTTCAAGGAAACGGGAGCTTGGCTGTGAATTATCGCGTCTAAAACCATCTCAGAACCATTTAATGGAGACGACAAAGACGTGACAGGGGTTTCAGTGACAGGTGTCGTGTGAAATCACTGCATGTTCCTCGCCGTCACTGAAAAATGAGCAGAAATAGAAAGCGAGCGACACCTGCTGCGGAACTCCAGGTCGGGGTTCAGAACAAACGGCGGCGCTCTGTTGCATTAGCCCCGGGAAACGCGCTAAAGTGCTTTTTACAACTCCGTTCATTTCACTCTAATATTGGGACATTTCAAAGTCAAAATCGCAACGTGTTAAATAATCAATAAAGCATATCCACTTCGTTATTAACCGCCAAAAAGGTGACGTCATACCTTGTCAGGTCGATTGGAGTCAAAATGGCGGCACTCTTTAGAGTTGGTCTGGTAAAAAGCTTTTATGTACTGTAAAAAGTGAACAGAGGTGTACGTGTGACTTACATTAGACGTCATAGTAGAACTGAAACGTGTTTCTCGAGCTAAGAAAGAGAAATCAAACGACTTCCTGCGTTTGTAGCCACCAGACGCGTGACGTCACGGCCACGTGCTTATCTTAAAGATCGTCAGACAGCGGAATTATGTTGTCGGAGTTTCGGAATTATGCAGCAAGTGTTTTATTCAGAGTAAATGGCTGACTATCATTGAATTTAAATGTTTTTTTTTTCATTGCTGGTAGAATATGTCACTGTAAACCTGGAGCACGAGGAAGAAGCCTCAAAAATCAGGAACTAGAAAATGTAAGTACCCTACATTTTGTAGAAAAAGTAGTTTTACAATATGAAATATGTTTTAATTGAGTAAAACACGTTTTAGCAATGCTTAAGTTAGGTTTAGCACACTGCTAATGGGTTTTAAGCGATTAGCCAGTGATTAGCATGTCTGTCTGGAGTTGCGTTATAATGAGTTCTGAGCTGTTTAGTTCATTACTAAATTATACTAGATGATGGGCTGCGAGCAGTTTTTATGGGTTTCTAGGACTTAATGAATCTGGGCTTTGCTAATTATTTTACTTGCTGTGATCATGTGATCAAACCATCACACAACGGTTGCTAAGGGTCTTCTGCTTTGTTTGACTGCGTTACTATGGTGTCTATCACAGTGTAACCATGGCGTTCTGAGTTTTTCTCTGTTGCCATGGGCTGTCGCTATGGCCTCCGTGTGCTTTGGGTAGTTGCCAGGGCATTGCTATGCAGCAGCCGTGCTGCTTTGGTTTCTGTCGCTGCATTACTTCGCTGACATTTGTTTGATTGTTGCTTTTGACACAAATGTACACAGGTTACCTTTATTTCATTTATTTCCAGAGTGTCCCGTTCAGAGCATCTCTAAGAGAGTAGCGTTTCACTCTGCTTTCCTTGGAGTCGTCTTGGATTGCTGTTGGTTGAAATCACAGTTTCGCGGTAATAAACAAACACTGTAACGCTGCTCTATTTACCCGTCACTGACCTCATCCGTCACCTTGTCATCCCTCATCCGCTGCTGAGCTGTTTGCAGGGTTTTTATCACATTAATTGCTTTGCATTTCTGGCTTCTGACTAGATCTTCATCACATTGCCAAACGCTTGAAAGGTGTTATGAGTGAGTTTAGCTTTAATCTGCAAAAGATTTATCACGTTGTGAGTAACCCGTGGCTGTTGCAGAGACCATTTTGTTGCTTGATTCTATGGTTGTCGTGTTTTCTTCCTCAAACCCTCGCTGAGGTCCTGGCGCAGGGCTCGTCGTGTTCTCAGCCTATTCCTGCGCTAAAGCTTTCTTTGTTTCTCGGGGTTCGTCTCTTTGCCAAACCGTTGCTGTGGCTTTCAGCTTGGCGCAGCTGTCTCGATGTGTTTTGGGCGGTTGCCAGGTTGTTGCCATGGCATTGCTGGGTTTGTCACTGTTTTTAGTTTGGGATGATGTTGAATTTGTGAACAGCGTTTCTGATTAACATCCACTAACACGTTCTCAGTCCCTCTCTGCAGCAGTCAGAAGATACCGCCTGGAACCATTCAAAAATAGCTGAGAAGGATGTAACGGCAAAATGTTATTGTCTGTATTTTATATATATATATCTATTTTTATTTATGTTCCAATAACAGGAGCTCAATGAATGAAGAGGATGAACTTTATTTAAAATACACTTTCACACGACACTGAGCTCGTAACAAAGAGATTAAACAAATGCACCCAACGAACAGCGGAAACATTCACAACGAGCAGAAAGCAATAAAAGTAAAAGCAATCACACGAGGATTCCGCTGTGGGGGGACCTCATGATTTGATCTCCAGTGTGCACTGCGGCGGTGTGTAGCCCAACGCGTAACGGCTGCCTTGAGAAGCAGCACCTCGTTCCCAGTGGAGCTCCCGGTTGTTGGAGGGCTTGTTCCCGAGCCTATGGGAGACTACGGAACGAGAGACTGACAAACAACCATCGCCGTAATGCAGTGGATGCACCGATCCGTCGGGGAGAAAAGGAGTTTTACCCCTCAATCCATGTTCCTCCCCTTACCTCGGGCCTGGAGTTCCTGAGTGGCTTCATTGCCCTGGAGAGAGGGTTCAAATCACCCCAGCGACTCTTATCTAAAGGGCCTTCAGTTTACCCGCATGTAAGTAATCAGTGATAGAACACAATGATAGGACCTACTCAGTAGGTGGGGTTGGCATCTAATGGACCATATGAATGATAATGACTGTAGAACGATTCGAGAAGCCGCTGGAGGTTCTACGTTATAAATATTAATGCGATCAATCAAGTCTTGGATGACGCCGTGTTGAAGAAGAGCCTCTTCTCTCTCTCTCTCTCTCTCTCTCTCTCTCTCTCTCTCTCTCTCTCTCTCTCTCTCTCTCTCTCTCTCTCTCTCTCTCTCTGGCACAGTTCTGCTCTTCTTTCACTGACGTCCTCCCCCTGATGCCCTGGAGTCAGGTGGCATCGCTCCAGCAGACATCAGACCACGAGAGAGAGAGAGAGAGAGAGAGAGAACCTGCACCAGATTGACACCCAGCAACGCTTTGCTGCACCGGAGCCAGTGCCTGCGCTCCAGGAACCAAATCTGATGCTCTTTCTGAAACGGAAGCGTGTAAAAGTATTGTTTAGTGGTGCGCTGCTTCCAGGAGTTCCAGGAGCAAGTCTCTCGATCAGAGCTTTATCTGGAGCGCTCAGGGCTCGCTGTCGGAGCCAGATGTTTGACAGCAGGTTCTCCTCATCTGCTTCTGCACATCTCTCTCATTTCTTTGTTTGTGCGCGAGCGAGGAGGGTGTTAATGGAAATTAAATTCTGTTTGTGTTTGGATCCACAAAGAAAGAACAACAAAAGCATCTTTTAATCACTAGACAATGAGTTTTGAAGAGAGGAGAGCATTCCAGATGTAGCCGTGAGGAGGTTGCAGTGGGAGGATCAGGTTTCTGTTCTCGTTGTATCTTCTCACTGTTGCAGACATCGTTTCTGAACCAGAGGCTGCATCTCGTGTCGCATACTGCAGATGAGAAATGCGACGCTCTTCTGGTTGAGTGTGCGAGTCGAAGGGTGGTCACGCGCTGGTACGAATGTACAAGACCAGCTGCCCAGACGCAGATCGTGTCCCCGGTGAGGAGGCATATAGCAGGTGAAGCAGTGTTTTCAGAAGTGCTCCCAGAGTTTTATACAAACGCTGCACTCGTTCGTCCTGAAGGAGCGAGAGACTCCTCGGAGGCCTCTTCCTGCTGCTGGTGGCGATCAACATGGAAACCTTTCTCAACAGATTTTTGAAAAAACCTAAAATTTCAAAAGAAATGCAAAACGTTGCGTTCCAGTGAATTCGGAACCAAAGAAAGCGAAATCCTGCTCAAAATAAATCGTCCTGAGAATTCACTCGAGGTCAATGGAGCAATGAGGAAACCTGGAGTCCATGATGCATCGGTTCAAATCAAATAATTAAACCGGATTCATTTCAGCTGTTCGGATGAAATCACAGTCAGTTTTTTCAAACCATAGAAATATTTCCCAGTGAAATGTAATAATTGTGACCAGATTTGCTCTTAGTAGTATAATGTTTGAAAATAAAACATTTATTTTTCTTGTGTGAATAATAGTTTTTGGATTACAGTTTATTGAAATCTGGGGCTCGTGGAGGTTCTAAACAAACATTTTGAGTCTCGAGAACTTCTAGTTTCATCTTTACGTTCTTTTTTTTTTAACTAGAGGGGCGTAAAATAAAGGTAACATCATCCAGAGTTCTGCTCACTGAAAATAAAAACACAAAGCAGCTGTTTGTTGATTTGCTCTGATCTAGTATTTAATCCCTGAATAATGATCTAACCGCGGATCGATTGTATTTACTAATAATGTTAAAATGAACATTTGCGTCTGATTTTCTCATGATCTGATGATAATGAGGCCAGTGGTTGGAATCGGCCGAGGGGAGCGTGCTCGAGAAGGAAAGGCAGGAACGGTGTGTGAGGACAGGAAGTGTGATGTGTTTCTCTCGGTGTGTGTTTGTGTTATTGAGGCTGTCAGCGCTGACATATGGCAGACGCTTGATGCCGAGCACGTGTCGCTCGTATGATGCTGCTCTCGCTCTCCTCACATATGTTTCTGCATTAAAGACGCATCACACCTGAACTAAAAAAATCAAATAACAGAGAGCGTGCAAAGCTGACAATCTGTGCTTCACATTAGGGTTTGAAGGCTCTAAAACTCTTTAATTTGACTCGAGCTGTTTAAAGTTAGCTTCTGCTCGAGCGGATTGTTCCTGTTTGTCAGCGACATTAAAGCGCCGCGTTTTAAACCTCGAGAAGAAAGATTGTTTGGAGAAAATCCGCCGCGCACCTTGTTTCCATGTTATGTGTATTTTAAAAGCAAATGAGAAGAATAAAGATTTGATTTCAGGACGTGGAGGAGAAGCTCATGTTTTCTGGACGCTGTGAGGGACGCTCAAGTCACAGAAACATTTAGTCGACACGTCATATTTCGAGATTAATGTGTGGTTTTCTGATGATGAGGATTATTTTGGAATCACAACGCTAGTGAGTTTCATGGAAAAGTATTTACCGAAATGATGGTGAAAATCAGACACATTGATGATGAAACGAGGTTGGGTTAGATTTATTACGTGCGGTTCTCCTGGATGAACACCTCGCAGCACCTTCTTTTAGTGGAACTAAGTTTACCGTTCGTTTAACATTTGCTTTTCCATTTGGATGCGTTCATCCAAAAGCTTTATGCAAAGTTGCCGTCGGTGCAGGGAAGGAACACATGTAACCTAGCATTCCTAGCGGCATGAGAAGCTCTCGCCGCGGTGGAGGTAAAGCCTTGGCTGTAGTCGAGCGCTTTCTGAACATCGAGGATCTTTGTACAAACACGTCGAAGAGTAAAGTTCTCTGCTCCGAATCCATCTGTGTCTGTGACTAACGGCTTCTGAAGTGTTTGATCAAGAGCCGTGTTCCTCTTCTCGAGGTTTAGAGACAGATCCACTCATCTGGAGAGACATCGAGGTCACAGCAGAGAGGATCTTAGTCGTGTTCGCAGGACGCAGCTGTGTTCTCTCCCGGCGGCAGAGAAATTGCCCTGTCATAATTTATGACTTAAAAAGCATGAATGTTTCAGAGGCAGCGCAATCATTTCCTCACTCAATGATTTATAGCTGTCTGATCAAAGTTTGATGGGATAAACCGAGAGATCAACACCGGAATTCAGCTCCCAACCTTCACATCCAGCGCCTCGCCAGCGTTTGAGGGGAACGCGGGGTTGGCAGTCCCTGTGTGAACACGAAGGGGGCTTTACCTGCATTCTTACCGTCACGCCTGCAAACTAGCGGAATAACTGGAACAGGAGGAGGATCTCTGACGTGTAATAAACACAACTTTGCCTTAATTCCATAATTCTGCTTCTGTAGCAATGCCACGGTCCACCAGGAACGGTTCCTAGTACTAAACTTTACGGGGAACCACAGATCCTCCAGAACCAAAAGCCTGGAAAGGAGGAAAGTCCTGCATGAACTCCGATCGTGGGAACACAGAGGAGGGGAGTCCAGCCAGGCCTCCAGTGTGGAGAGGAGCATCAGGTGGAACAGGGAGGTGAAGGCTCCCTGGATCGGAGCTGTAGAGATCTGTGGAGCTCGAGGATCTGAGGGCAGAGGTAATGCTGCAGGAGTTTGAGGGGGGACATAGATCTGAGGTAAAGCAGGGGACATGCCGTCGGTAGGGGGAGATAATACCTCCCGTGACACTTGACCGGCCTCTAAAGTGAGGGGTTGGGAGCGGAGCTCAGAAGCGGCCATCTTGATTATTGCTTCTAGGGAGGCGCGAACAAACCGAGGCGCTGCATCAGCTCCCAGTGTACTCCCGAGGCCCAGACAGGGCACACTGGGATGTCAGGGTCTGCATTCTCCATGGTTTCTCCATGCGCCCGATGGTTCCAGCACCTCCTCGTTGGTCTGATCCAGATTCAGTTGTTTTCCTGAATTTATACAAAGACTCCGTTCGCTTTGACCTACTTCCCTTGCTCTGGATCATCTCCTGGTGCTTCCGTGACGTGACGCATGCGTAGACATGTTGAATCTCGGTCGAGGTTTGGGTTCAAACGGCGCCGCGGTGACTTTTATTATGAATCTGTGCATCGCTGTAAACCGTGCAGTGTTTGCTCCACTCCTCTTTCATCCTCGGCCCAAACTGCTCTTTGCTCGGCTGAACATGAAACCAAAGGTGGTAGCTTTGTTGCCAGATCCTCGCTGTCGTTCCAGGGCAGGAATCTAATGGATTGTGGAAGATTTTCCCTCTTTGCTAAACAGCTTTGCTCTTTTCCCCTCGCTGCAAATGAAAAGTAGTTTTGAATGAATAATGCATCTCCCCCGAAGGCCTCCAAATATTTGAAAGCGGGCACGGGAGGGAAAACTCCGAAAAGAGCACAAAGCGTTTTAGGTGACACCGGAAATTGGCACCACATCCATCAGCACACACAGACGGCAGCACACAGGGTGTCGCAGAGGTGCATGATGGGTAATAGTCTGCAGGGGGCACTTTACAAAGGATTGTGGGAGTTCAGACACACGCGGAGAGGACACTACACTTGTTACAGCTCATTAAAGCCGCGTGACGCTGAGATCCAGCTTTTGTTGAGTGTCTGTCAGCGGATTATTCCGCCGACCCCCGCTGCCTCGATAACCCGTTAATAGAGGAGTATTCTACAGAAGCGGAGCGTGACGTTACGTTCTCCTCGAGATGCGGCGGCGTAACTCTACACAGAAAACGATGCTGTTGGAAATACAGAGAAAGGCAAAAAAAGGGTTCAATGGAGGAGTGCAGCACCTCCTGCAGGATCTTCTCGAGCTCTTCTTGAGCCTGGCGCTGCGTTCCTCGTGGTGCTGGACCTTCTCTGAGGGAGGAGGAAAGGCCAGGCTGTAAAAGCTCATCTGCTGCTGCTCCTCTCCTTCACTGGAGGTCAGCGTCTCCCTGGCCCTAAATGAACGAGTGCATTCGCTTCATTTGCTCTCAACCAAACATCTGTCTCTCTCTCTCTCTCTCTCCCTCTCTCTCTCTCCCTCTCTCTCTCTCTCTCTCCATCTCTCTCTCCCCGCAGGTCTGTGTTTACGGCATTAGTGCTGTCTCACATGGCTGTTCTTCACAAGGAGGTTATGTGTAATTATATTAAACATGCTCCATCTAGTATCCTCCCTCTCTCCCTCTCTGCCTGGATAAGCATCTCTCTCTCTCTCTCTCTCTCTCTCTCTCTCTCGGCCGCTGGTTTCTGCTCATGGATGCTGAAGGAAGATCTCTCCTGTGAGATCAGATTCATACAAATCTGGAGAGGGTAGAGAAACTTTGTGCTGCTGAAGCTCCTGATCGTCTGCGAATAAAGATCAGAAGTCTTCTTAGAGCTGAGCTCCATCTAAACTGAGGGATTAGAGGAGAAGGTTCTCTGTCAGGGAGGAGATCAAGAACCTAATGGTCTCTCTGTCAGTGGAGAGAGCAGAACCTTCCAGATCACCCCATCCAGAAGCTCTCTGAATAAAAGGTCACCTGGAGATTATCAAAAGCTCCTGAAGAGTGAAGACCAGGATCGTGTTTGGAGGAACCTAGGCTCTGCTCAATCCAGTGAAGCATGGTGGTGGCAGAATGATGCTCTGGAGACTAGTCAGGATTGAGGGAGAGATGAAGCCTTTCTGAAGAATCCTCCTGCAGGGCACTCCAGGGGAAGTTAGAAACTATTAAATTAAGATCTCTCTCTTGGCGCTCGGTAATGTGGCTGTTGTTTGCCGGTGATGTCGGGTGAACAGCTTTTTTCTCAGAATTCTTCTAAATGTTCCTCACATCATTCATGAAGAAGGAGGTTAATTCTGTGCTGCACAGTAAACTGCGACGTGATTGGCTGCTGCTCTCTGGCCGCTACCGGCTGAGAACTCCAGGAGCGTAGAGCTGAACTCGAGTCGTGGATGCTTTTATTATTTATTTAATGCGTTTTATAAATGTTGCTGATTTACAGTACAAGCTTCTCAATGAAGTCCATTAATCTTGCTCGGGATAATGAATATTTTCGTTATTTGCGGAAAGTGGCGAGCACTTATCTTCCTGAAGATGAACTGACCTCTCCACTCGAGCGAGTCGCATGAACCCTCTCTCGTCTCAGGCTCTTCCCAAACTCTAATCACCGTAATTAATAGAGTGGTATCTCTGGCGATCAGGTGCTGGTCGTTCATCACCCCGGCGATAATGAACGATGGAGATTCCCAAGGCTTTATTAAGGAAGCTCCTAATTCCCACATTTCCTCCTCTTAGACTCGTATTTGTCTCTCTTTCTGTTGGTGAATAATCCGTTAGCAGCTAGCGATTGACAGGGTGTTGCTAGGGCCGTTGCTAAGGCTTTGGATCACACTATGAGTGTGTTTGAAGGTTGCTGTAAATGAAGCATGGCATTCTGTGTGTTGTTGCTAAGCAGTTGCTAGGGTGCCTTGATCGATAAGTCATGCGTTTGTGAATTGACTCTAGTTCAAGACTCCCTGCGCGGCGCTGGTGCCAGGGTAGTCCTGCCAGATGTTTAAAATGCTTCGGGGCATTCCAGGTGTGTTTTGGTTGGTTGCCAGGGTGTTGTTGCGAGGTTGCCGTCTCTGTGAGGATGCTTCGGTCTGTTCACATCTCTAGCAAGCAGCAGAGGACTCGAGATGCTCTCCTGTGTTGCTGCTGATGAGAGCAAAGTGGATTCTTCCCGTCACGTCATTAATTAAGGATCTGGATGGAAATCAGGAATAACGGAGATCTCGGCTCTGTTTTTTGGCAGCTGCTATGAAAGATTGTTAGCCGTTTATTAGCGACAGCAGACCGAGCGCAATGCTTCACGACTTTGTGGATTTGGACCTGAGCTGAGCAGCTTAAGGTAGAACCCTGGCTCCGGGCCTCCTCCTGCACCAGGCCGGATGGATCTCGGCCTCCTTAACGCCCCGAGCTGCCAGCGAGGCCAGCTTTGTTCAAACTCACAGGTTTTGGCAGGCAGCCATTTTGTTTGCAAATTTGCATAAACGCCAAATGGTGCCTGTTTCCTGTAGAATCTCCTTGAGCAGAGCCGTGTGAGAGACAAGCTCCTCATCCCCGTCGAGAAGTCGATGAGTTTCACAGCGATGCACACGTCACGCAGGAACCTGGCTGCAGCGATTAATGAAGGAGCAGGAGGAGGAGCAGGAGCTCTCCTCGGAATTTCTCGTTGGCCACAATCCGTTTGGTTTTTGAAACACATTTCTGAGAATTAATCCCAAGATGCATTTCCTGTTCAGAGGAGATTTTCTACACGAGAAAAGCTCACTGTTTAAAAGCTGTGCTGCGTCTTTCTTCACCTCCCTTTCTTCACACGAGCGTTCTTCGTTTAACGACACGCAGACAACGAAAGAACCTGTGTTTTAGTTTAGTGCTCAAATACCAAACTGAGCAAGAGCTGGTGCTTCGAGCTCCGTAAACGCTCTTCATACGCTTCGTTTCAGGTTTCACGTCACAAAAATGTGGAAAATCTTCCGATGCATCGGTGAACCTCAGCTCCTCTGTTTGTGCCAAGAGTTGATGAAGGATCTCAATATTCTCCGGAGAAATAAAAGCACTTTTATTAATGTTTAATTTGCTTGTTCTCTGTTGTTTATCTTCGTTGCCTTGTGGTGATTACGATTAAAAACGACGTCTAAACCTGTTGGTGTTCTCCCTGTAAAACACAACACATGTAAATATAAAAACAGAAGCACTTTAAAACATCTTCATCAGTCGCCCCCACGAGGCAGAGCTGGTTCACATTAAAATAACACTGAGATCTTTGAGAAACAAGAACAGATTTGCTTCTAACTTTACATTCGATCTAATGTTTGCACTGATTTATTTTGGTTTTGCTGCATCCAGGAACACTGATCTTTCTCTCTCTCTCACTCTCTTTCTCTTTTTCTCTCTCTCTCACTCTCTCTTTCTCACTCTCTTTCTCTTTGTCTCTCTCAGATGTGAACCCCGGGCCTTCAGAGATCTTCGCCATCTGTTGTTCTTTTAAAACTGGAGCAGCATCGTGGAATCGCTTCGTTCCTCTGAAGCTTCTCTCGAGAGTGCCGTGGAGGAGAACGTTCCATGGAGAAAGACCTGCGTCTCCTCTTCAGTGACAGGAACACTACTGTGAGTACTAAACACTAAACTCTTGAAAGAACCCAAGTGAAGGGATCTGGATTCACCTCCTGCGTTCCTCGAGCAGGTTTCTCCTGGTGATCCTCAGCTCCTTCTTTCTGTCTGAATGTTCTTTAATAATCAATAAACAGCAAATCTTGGCTTCCGTGAAAAACGTTTGCAGGGGAAATATTAGAGTGTTCTGCAGAAGAACGTTGATCTGAAGCCAAAAATCAGCTCCGGCGTCCCAGGGCTTCAGTCCTGCTTTAGAAAGACAAACTCGTCTTTATTTGTGTGGTTATTTAGATTATATTACTTTATATTCAATTTATTGCGTTAAATTTAAGGGAGAACTGTGTGTAGTTATTATCTAGTAATTATTATTATAAATATTATAAATCATTATTATTATTACTTTATTAACATGTTTTCCATATCAATAAATAACGGCAAGTATTCTCCCTCATCAAAGGATGTGTGCTTTGAATAAATATACTTTACTGATCCAAAGTGAATATAAACATTTCCACTAGAGTACCTCGTTTCTTTCTGAATAATGACTTTTATTATTTATAGTAAAATCTCTGCCACACACGCGTTTGATTCTTTCAGAGGAACCTGACGCTTTCACTTTAGTTGAGTTCAGGATTCAAAGATTCAAACACAGGCTTCGGATCTTTTCTAATCAAACGATTCGTGTTTGAATCTGAACAAATGCGTCTCCTGCTATGAAGAGCAGGAGGAACCTCTGCTCCACCAGCTGAGGGTGGAGTCTCCTGCAGCAGCTGCTCACCTGTGCTCCACCAGACAGCTGTATGTGTTTGAGCGCAGGCAGACAGCACGGGGAACCGTCTGTCTGCGAGCGGGTCCCGCGGGGGGGGGTGTGGGGAGTGATCCAGCTGCAGACAGACAGAACCGGGTGCATCTGTGCATCTGCAGACCGGACCCTGAGCAGAAGCTTCAGAGAATACCAGCATTTAGTGTCTGCGAGCTTCTTTCAGGTTTACTCCGAGAGATTATTGGGGTTTTCAGCTCGTGCTCAGCCGCATCTGCTCCAGATCCTCGTCTTCATCTCAGACTCGAACCCAAGAGCTTTCACTCCTGCTCTTCACCAGCCCTGAGGAGAAAGCGAAGAAGATGAAGAGTAAACACTGGAAGTAGAAATGAAGAAAGGAAATTAAAAATCCTGTGATGGAAGCCTGGTGTTGATCAGATCCGTCCAGAGCTTCACGAGGGTCTCCTCGAGTCTGGTCCAGGAACGCTGCAGAGTTACAGCAAGTTATTGTCTGTAATTTAGAAAACTTTATATAATGAACATAATAATAACATTAGAAATACACCAGAGTGGGGGCAGGGGGGTGCTTCGTAATCGTGCTCGCGGTGTCTTCTAATGGACCAATGGCAGGGGGCGGAGTCATGCCGGCCATGTTTTTTTTACAGTCGTGGGGTTCTATCATCGTCGACTAAACTCTCAGCTTTCAGAACCTGCAGAACCAACGTTGCTCTGAGCTCTTGTTTTCTCTCTGTTTGCTGCTCTGAAGGGGCCGTGTGGAGTGAGGGCATGCGTGCGTGTGTGAGCGTGTGAACAGCTGTGCTCCTGCATGACTGCACGCGAGTGGGGGTGGGGGGGTGCAGGTGTGTGTCTCTGGCACGGCCCGCAGTGTCGCCCTCGGCGGCTGAGAGGAGCGGAAGAGCTAATCAGGCAGCAGAGCTCTCTCTCTCTCTCGACCCCTCTCACTCGCCCGGTCGAGAGAGATCCACAATCAGCTTTTCATGTTCCTCTTGTAACGTTTTCACTCTATTCTTTCAAATACATCATTTCTTCTCTTCCTGGTCCTGTACTGGTGCGGCATCCTCAGTCTGAAAACAATAAAACATGGTTTTGAAATCAGTTCTTTTTATTTTTATTTTCCCGTGTGTTCTTGTATTTGTGAATGCAGCATGGAACACTTCTACACAATGAAAATGGAATTAATCAAAGACTCCATCATTCATTTCCAATGTGTGTGTTTGCAAACTTTTTATATGAAGCTGAGTCCTAAAATTAAAATGATCTTCTTTTTCTGGTTAATTTTTGACTCGTTGTGCTTCTGATCCCAGTTGAACACAACTGAAACAAACAAAAGCAGCTCGTTCCGACGGAGCGCCTGGACATCTGTGACCCCGCAGCAGTCCATCGCTGCGCATCGAAACATCATTTATTCATCCCGAGCGTGCATTATTTACAGCTATTGTTTGTGCTTTAATTAGCAGACTCTCCTCGTGCCCTCGTTTCTCCCCTCAGCACAAGCCTTTAATATGAAGAAGCATCTCCGACGCGCTCGGATTCACGGCTCACTCGTATCGGAACGCTCTCAAGGTCTCGGGCCTGTATTCTGCCGGGGACGGCCTTAGCTCAGACTAGATTTGGACATTGAAACTAAAACAACTGAAAGCCTTGTTCATCTTCTGGAAGTGCTGAAGTGAAAGCTATGAATAACAATATTTGAGTAAAATGCTAAGTGTATCGCTATCAAAGCGTAAAGTGTGAGCCTGAACGGAGCGGCATTTTTTCTAAAAAAGAAAAAGAAAACCACCGTTACATTTGAAACTTTCACTACCGGATTCTATCGATTTTTTTTTTTTTTTTTTTTTTTTCCACCGATGGATTGTCGATGTCACAATTATTTAGGAGAAATGTTCTCAAATCAAACATAACCTTTGGAAGCACATTACATCAATAGTTTATCTCCAAATAATGAAACGCTAGCGCAGTAACCTGAAACACCTGAAAAATTTCAACTAAACATGATTCAGAATGTCGTTTGCAAGAAAGTTGTGGAATCTACATGTTATTAGCAAGAACAAAGATCTCATTAGCTTCTTGCTAGCATGAATTAGCATGCTGGTCGCTAGCACAGCTTATCATGAAGTTAGTGTGACGTAGCATGTCATTATCACATCATCTGCTCACTTTAACATCTCAGAGCTCGGCTTGAGCAACGGTCTGTGCAGGGCTTGCTTTATCATGGACACGATTTGGCGAGGAATAATTAGCATTCCATATCCATGTACTAGTTTTCCATTGGCGTAATGTTTGCATTAAATGAGCATAAAGCTAGTTTGAATTAGCATGCTGCTACCATTATACTAGCGCTTCATTAGCATGTTATTTACATGAATTACCATGTCATTAGCATGCTGCTAGCCGTATACCTTTGTCCGTTAGCATGTAGCTAGCAGTGCTCTTCTACAGTAGAATCTTTGACCCTCTCTAATAATGACTAAATACTCGTAATACTTTTGCTCGGTGCTTTTAAACTCTTGTGTGCTCTGAAAACAAGTGTTTTAATGAAACTAGACGTTTATTTGCCGTGATGTGTCTAAAGCGTAATAATGAGTGAAAGAAAGGTGGATGTGCTCGTTGGTTATCCTGAGAGTTTCACGAGGTGAGGGAGGAGACTGGTGTATGATGGAGGGGGGAGCACACCATTAATAAGAGAAAACAGATCAGTTGAGTGTGTGACAGAACGCCGCGGCTCCGTCAGACAGATGTGTTTGCTGCTTCCATCCGTCTGCAGCTGAAGATCCAGCAGGTGTGTCGGAGAGAGAACAGCTCATTAATATTCATATCTCCTCCTGACCCCTTCTTTACCTGATCGTTTTCATTCCTATTGTTTCTTCGAAAGCAATCACACAACAATGGCACGTGTAATTATAGCGCGATCACGTAATGGGAGGCCAGGGCTCCACCGGTTACAGCAGCGCGGCGTGAGGAAAGCTCTGCTGGTGCCTCCTCGGTCGGTGAAGAGCACCTGCTCATTACGGCTCCGTTCAGATGTGTGCGCTCGGTGATTCAGACGACTATTTCGGTCACCCGTCACGTCTGAATCATGGCGAGCTTGAAATATCTGCGATTGATTGATTAAATCTGCTGTTTGTGAGGAAGACGCCGGCTAATAATAATTCTGCTGCAGTGAGGAACAAATGAATGATTATTGTGGCGAAACTCACGGCTGAACTTTGATTAGGAGGCATTTTATCAATCAGGAATTCTCCTCATTAATATTCATCATCCCCTGAGGATTTTGAGCAGGTTTGGTAACATTCCTGTAAACCTGATCTGCAGGAAATATTTCCCGAGAGACCGTAGTGAACTGACCGGTCGCCGCCTCCAGGAGAGATCAGCCAATCAGAGCTGAGAACTAGGACATCTCCATGTTTCGTTCTCACAGACGTTGGTTTTAGTTTAATACTAGGACGAAGCTAAGCGTTTGCTTTGGAAGTTGTGAGGTGCTTCCAGGAGAATCAATAAAGCTCTGTCTATCTTCAGAACGGAGTGGTCAGCCGGTGAACGGGAGTAAACCTAGCCTAGCGCTGTAACGCTACTCTCAAGAAGCTCCTCACGCTCTTCATCAGTACCCTGGAGCTAAGGGAGGCAGAGCGTAGCAGCTGATCAGTTCTCAACCGTCCCAGAAATCCAGAATGTCAAAGTCGTGGTGAAAACTGATTGTTCCTATCGTTTAGACGGAGGAGTGTGTGCGTGTGTGTGTGTGTGTGCGTGTGTGCGTGTGTGTCGAGTGATACAGGAAGCTAAGAGCGTCTGTGTTCCGTGAAGATGCAGCAGTCGTTCTGGCAGATCTTTGCGTTAAACCATGCTGGCGGCGTGTTTGCCAAATCAGCGTCCGCTGTGAAAGCAGCATCCAGGATCTGACAGCACGCAAACACACGCTCGAACCTGAGGAGCGCTCACATCATCTGTTTGTTTGAGGAGACGCTGCAGGTGCGTTTCTGCGAGACCACGGGGCTCCGGCATCATGAGCTTTAACCAGAGACAAATGAGGCTAATACTCACAAATGTGTTAAAGCGATATTTATTCACAAATGTTTTAAGCAGCCAATCAGAATCCAGCGTTCAAACCTAAAATATTCTTTCGCCAATCAGAAGGAAGCGTGCGGCATTCCTGAGCTCTCCAGGTTTCAGTAGAAGCTTCAGAGCTTCTCGTGGTGCTAGACCCTGACCCCAGACTCTCCTGACGCTCTCCGGTCAGCATTCATCTGTTTAGCATTCACGCTGCCGCAGGGCGTCGACTCGAGAGCTCTCCTGCGGTGTGTTCAGAGCCAGGCGTGTGGCGGGCAGCATCTGCATCTCTCCTCTCTCGCACTCTCAAGAGCTCTTCTCAACTTCCCTTATTAGTGACTGCTTTGTAGTGCGCACCGCTTCACGACTCGCTCTCCATCAGGAGCTGTCTTTGATCCGACGGCTTTCAAGCTCAAGAGCGTCCAGAGAAGAGCAGAGATTACATCTGTTAACCCCCGAGGAGACACAGGACAGTCGCCATCTTCGACAGTCGTTCTTCGAACTCCAGTTGGGTCGCGAGGGGCTGGGGGTGATGGATCCCAGGACACAGACAGCTCATCAGCCAATCAGAACCAGGCTCTCGTGGGGACCCCTCCCTCTTAGTAGCTGTTGCTCTTTTGTTAAGATTTCGTGAAAGGTGACACACCTTGAGTCAGAGCAGAATCATGTCGCAGCGCTTGGTTCCGGTGGGTCGTGGTGGGATTCTGGGTTTGTGGCGGATCTTTGAGAGACACGTGTTCGACGTTCGAGGACAGAGTTGTTCTGCTGTAATCAGATTAGGTTCAAAGGGTTAAACATGCATTTAGGACAGAAATGCAATTACAGAAAGTGAATCCCTAATTCTTGTGAGGATTAATATTTAAATGAGCGTTAATTAAGCATCATTAGCAGCAGCTCGAGCTCGTTCCCTATTATTGCGTTTATTCTTATCGCTCATGAATAAAACATGAGCACAGAGCAGAGGATGCGCTGGTTATCTGTGGAGACTAGCGATGCCTGACGGGAGCAGAGACACACACCGCTCAAAATGTCAGAAGCGTTTGTTTCCTCTGACTAGTGCGTTTAGGAAGGAAGCGCAAGAGAGGAGGTGAAATAAACATCTGACCCCTGAACATCTTCCTTCGTGATCCTCCTCCACAGTGTCTGTGATTCAAACGGACTTCAATCGACGCGTCAGAAACCGCTTCCTCCACACATTCTTTACCACATGAATTAAAAATGAATAAAAGTTTAAAGATGAATTAATCGTTTTCAGACCAGGACCTCCAGGAGCCGCTGGGGAGGTTTGCGGCTGAGCAACTGAACCTTCAAGTCCAAGGCCGCGGTTCTCAATCAGAAGAAGGCGTGTTCGTGATGAGGGGACTATGGGTCGACTGATGGATTTCGGCAGAGATTGTGTCTCTGAGCCGGAGGAGGAGGCGAGGAGGAGGAAGTCTGGAGCTCCTTGCTCAGGACCAGGATGAGTGGTGGAAGAAGGAATGACGTTTATCCTGAGAGCTGTGTGAAGCCTCGCTAGATCACCTGGAGGTGAATTTGATCACCATCATTGACCCTCTAGCGCCACCACCCGTCTGGAGGGGCACCGGTTGTTTTTGATGGAGAGGAGGTTTTTGACGGATGCCTGTAACACGCTCCTCTGTGATCCGATCGTGTCTCACCATGCATCATTTCCTGTCGCTCCGCACCTGCACGTCTCTCTCTTCTGGACGGGGGATAATTGGTGATTTATGAGCAGCGTGTGCTGCGTCAGAATAATCCTGAGATGAACTGTGTTCTGATTAGCTCCATCCCTCGCGGCCCGTGGATCTCTACAGCGGGAGAGACTTCCAGAGCCGAGATCCCGAATCAGACCTGGATCAGCGTGAAGCCGCCGCTGCCTTTAATCTCACGCTGCGTGTGTTTGGCTCTTTTCTCCGCTGATAGCGCTTTCCCGGGAGCGCAGGGATGACCGGTGCACTCATGGAGGCTCTGAAGTGACAGATTTACATGAATAACTGATGAACGCTGACTCGGGATCAGCCGCTCAGACACAGGCAGAGCAGGAGGTCCGGTGTTGGTTTCAAACATGTCCCGGATCATTTCTAATGTTCTACAAGATGAGAAGCTGATCCCTGCAAACCTGCGGCTGGATAAACCTTCCTCTCAGCTGTTTCTGCTCAGACCCGGCTGAGAACTCCTCCTGATGAATGCACAGGATGCTCCTGCCTCACTCGAGCGAGCTGTCTGACAGATGCGGGGTGGATCTTCAGGCAGAGCTTCCGTGAAAAGTGCTCTTCATTTATCAATAATTGGACTGTAATGTGATCTGGCAGAGGCTGCAGCGCGCGGCCATCAGTGAGTTCAGAAGCTCTCGCTGAGTTCCTCGTGAAGAGTTTTCAAATCCGTTTCTGTGTCAATGTGAGACAAAATGAGAGAAATTCAACTTCAAGAAGCAAAAGATCACAAGCCCCTTCAGGTGGTGCCGCTCCTCTACTTCCTGTCTGCTTCATCGGGAGCCTCCTCTTTGCTTTAAGTTCAGCTCTCACACACTTTGGAGAAATCCTGATGGAAGATTCAGTAACCGCTGGGTTTCATTCGCTGTAACCTTTATTCTTTGTGTTTCTGCTGGACTTTATTTGTAGTCCTCAGTGACTCAATAAAAGGAGCTTTAATTCGGATTAAACACACATATAGAGTGATGGATAATATTTGATCTAGATTAAACCCTTCAGCTTTAATTCAGACCGGGATTATCTGATGATGCAATCGTTAATAAAGAAAATCCTCAGCTTCTGTTCAAACACGCTTTATTTAATTTGATTTGGAGCTTGCTGTTTAATCTCGTGTCGGCTAATCTCAGAATTTGATTTCCTTTGATTTAATTACGAGTGCCGTGATCAGTGGAATATCGTCTCCCTCACTTTTAATAATGAACTCCTCAGATTAAACATCATTCGTTTATTAATGTGAGGATATTGTTCAGGCGGGGAGCAGAAATGCGTTGCCCCCGGGACGAAGTGCTGATTGGGACACCCCTCGTTTTCCTTCCCGACAGCTGAGGAGATCCGGGTTCTTTCAGGAGCTCTGAGCTGGTAAAGATCTCCAGATGTTCACATCTCTTCCATCCTGAAACACTGACAGCAGATCGCTCCTGTACCCCGGCCGAGGCGAGGGGCCTCTGAACCCCGAGCAGGATCAGATCCTGGATCAGATGCTCATCATCATCATCATCAGGGTTTCTCACACTCGGCTGCAGCGTTGCACTCTGGGAAACCTGTAACACGTCTGACTTGTCAAATCATGCACCGCTGCGATCATCAGGAGAGCAGCTTCCTCATGAAGATGTGTGAAGCCCGTGTGAGTCCCCCCTCCTCGATCTGCTGCAGCTCTCTTCTGCTCCGTGGAAACGAGACGATCGGAGCTGATCTCCTCTCTGAGAGTTTCTAACTCCAAACAAGAGAGAACTGTGACAAGGAGCTGCTCCTCCAAACAAGGGAACTCCTGAACATCTTTTCTCAGTTATGTTTGCTTGTAAATCTTTGTTTGGTTTCCGCTTCGGACGAAGATTTCTACACGCTTCTCCTCCTGCACCGGTCCAGCTGTCAGCCATCACCGACGGCTCCCTAGCAACCAAACTGTTCCCTCTCATCTTTGGTAAATGAGAAAGACGGGGGGGTCGTTTTTCCAGTCATTACCCTAGCAACCCTTTTGGCATAACACTTAGGAAAGTCATAGAGAGATGGGGGTTGGTTTATATCACTCATATTGGCAAGGGGAACATTGTTACTCCTCCATAGCGACAAAAAATTCTACCTTGGTAACCATTGCCTTTTTCTAATAAAAATACTTGTAAATGGCTCCAAACGTTATTATCGACCGAGCTTCATTTGTTGTTCTTTGGTGAGGAGTTCAACGAACCGCGTCAGAAACGACCTCCAGCAGCATTTTCTGTTGAATTGTAAAAATAAACTCCAGAAGTTGAGAAAACTCTCATTTATTTGCAAACGTTTACATTCACAGTGTGGTTAAGACCTCCAGATGTTCAGACTTGTGGCTAGTGACTTGACTTCCCGTGCACGCTCTGCCGCTCCAGTTCAAAACAGGGCGTGGCGGAGTGGGCGGAGCACTAGGCAACACCAATGTGTCATTTGGACTTTATGCAAATGAGGCAATGATGTCATGTAGAGCTTTTCTTACTGAGGACACTGGATCACATGACCTTTCACTTCCAGACGAGCTGGACCAGACCCTCAGTGATGCACGAGGTCGGAGCCGAGTTTCGTCTCGATGCAAAGTCAGCGTTTGTCACGTTTCCTCCGAGTTTGAAGAAGTGTTTGTTTGCTTCCTTCATCTCCAGGGCTTTGCTCTGCGCTCAGATCCTCTCCGAAGAGATTCTAGCAAAGCAGCGCTGAGCGAAAGAAGAAATGAATCTTGTTCTTCAGCGATGCTGCAATCCTGTGCAAACCTCACCGAGAGCGCGGGTCAGAGAGAGAGAGAGGGCCCTCACATCCATCATGCCCTTAAATAGGTCTGGATGGAGATTTCTCGCTGGAGGAAGCCATGTTTGTCTGGGGGAAACGTATTGTGCTGCTGAACTGGGAGAGAAAGGAGGATTTGACCCCTGGCGCCTTCCGAACCTTCTCTTTTTTAATTTTATGCTTCGTTGATTCTATGGAAACACGTGTGTGACCCCTTTCGAACTCTACTGTTGGTGATCTCAGATGTTTCTGATGGTTGCCTCCAGATCTTCAGCACCTTCATGCGCTTCTTCTTGAGCCACTTCTGTCTTCCGTGGCTCTGTGCTTTGGGTCATTGTCTCGCTGGAGCACTTTCGATGGATGGATGGATGGATGGATGGATGGATGCTGTCTGAACTACGTGAAAGGTTCTGAGAACAGGGTGAAGATGGTTCCCATCACCAGGAGACTCCTGAAAATGTTTCTGTTGCTCTCTGTGTGCATCACGTAACACGGTGGCGTTGAAAGCCTCCGCTGATGTCATCCGCACGCGTTCGCCCTGTCCTCGATCGTTATCGTTTGTGTTCCTCAGCTGATTACACATTCAGAGCTTCTGATTGCTGCCCTGGAGTCAGAGCGGCGGCCGTCGAGCGACGCGTGGCAGCTGTGGAAATCATGGGCTTCGTTTGTTTATTTCTTTCTTTTATTTCTCTGCGCAAGCGAGAGATTGTTACACGCTGACCCCGACTCCATCAGAGACCATCAAGCACCTGCGGAGAGGTCAGTCCATTATCCCTCAGCCGAGGCTCGATCCATTAGCACGCTCCTGACGGACGCCGCTTCTGCATCCCAACAGGAACCACTGCGGGAAATGCAAATATCGAGATGATGAAAGCCCCGCGGATCAGGTGGAGCTCACTGATGCCCCACCCCAAGAGGAGAGAGTAGCCAATCACAGCGTGAGAGAACAAAAGCTGACTGAGCTCGGTTCAGACTCGAACTGATGGGTTGTGTTCGTTCCATGTCTCCAGAAGAGGGTGCAGCTCTCACAAAGTTCAGACAGTGAGCTCCTGAGATTAGATCAGCACCCCTGCGTCACTGTCTGAGAGTCTTGTTCTCGTCACTTTAAGAAACCTCCACAAGTCTCAAAGTCTCTCGCGCTGCAGAGCTGAGAACTTTCAGCCACCGCTAGAACTCAGTAGCAGAAACCATCTGCATCTGCTGGTCCATGATTTCAGAAGAAGAAACACTGGGTAAAGCTCTGGCCTTCTCTTGTCAGGATCACGACTCTATTCATCATGAACCTGCACCGAGCTGCTCCTCTCACAGACTCCAGGAGAGGGAAGGGGGAGGGGTGTGTGAGAGAGAGAGAGAGACTTCTCCAGATCTTCGTCTTTGAAGACTTTTCCAGAAAGTTAGTGGAACCGTTTAAGTTCTGATTGATGTTCAAGAAGTCAATGCAGAAGTCTGGGGTCTCGTTTTTTTTCCTGTCAGCATTTATTCTCTGAAGTCATCCGAAATAGAAAAGAAAACAGTCTTGTGTGCCCCTCAGAGTTCAATATGCGTCTTCCATGCTTCCCCTTTCACCCCACCCCAGTGGTACTCCAGAATGTTCAGGTCTGGGGAGTGGGCTGGCCCATCCAGGAGCATCTTGGTCTTCTTCACCTTGAGGAACTGGAATGGAACCCTGTGGAGATGGAAGCATGCCGTGTTTTCAAAGTAACGCGGGGACAGGGCCTTATTCAGGGAAAGAAGTTTCTGTCGAAGAATTCCTTTAATCTTAAAACAAGACTTGTTTCAGTTCATTCCTGACTCTTGGATCTTTATTGTCGCGTGTGTGTGTGTGTGTGTGTGTGGCACGAAACTCCTGAAGCTATGAACATGGATACCCCCCGCGAACCGTGCTTCCTTCAGTTTCCTGCTCAGCTCTCTGGGAATCAAACACAGAACCTCAGCATCGCTGCAGAAAGAAAGAAAGAAGACGGGAAAATCAAGTGCCTTTGCTCTTAAACAAACTCGTCTGGATCTTGTGGGTTTAGTGTGGCATCTGCAGGCCAGCTGTTAGCCCTAGCTCTGCCAGCGCCGGCGCTAATAGCTAGCGCAGGATATTAACTGCACTGGATGAGAATGTTTACTGGCCATGAATATGCATAACGACCAGAGGAAAATGGCAGCGGCAGATTAAAAGAGAGGCAGCTTGTTTACAGGGGATGTGAGAGAGAGGGAGAGGGAGGAATGCTGCTTGGCCTCGTGCCTGAAATAGGAGCGAGGAACCTTTGGGCAAGGCATCAGGGAGTAAAACAGATGGTTTGTGAACCTTTTATTAGGCAGAAAAACAGCATTAATCAAAGCCAGGCAGAAAATGGCGGCGGCTCTTTGTTGAAGTGCTGCCTCTTTTTTATTTTATTTGTTTGTTTCTGTTTTGTTGTGTTCCTCCGAAGCATCGTCCGGCAGAAATCACATTTTAACACAAAATACCACTAACTTCATCCAGGTGTGGATCATCCGCAGCAGAACATCTGCAGATGCAGCCAGCTCTGATTCAGGGACTAATGGAAGAGGCAAAAATAAAGAGAATTATTTTGAACAGTTGATGCAAATGTGATTCGTTTTTTAAATTAATGTCTCATTCTGATTATTATTATTATTATTATTATTATTATTATTATTTCTCATATTTAAATTCTGCTCATATCACTCACCCTTCTACATTTTTGATAAAAATGATTATTTTTTTAATTGTTTAATACATTCTGTTTCTATAAATTATTTATCATATATTGCACTTTATCTGTACTAGCTTTTTAATCACTTACAAATACATTTATTTTGTTTAAACGCTTAATTTGAATGAAACAAATAAATTGACAGTTTACTGTGTAATGTGTTTCACTTGTTTATTTTGACAGCAAAGCTTATTTAATTTATTATTTTACATTTATTCATATTTTGATCAATTATAGTTTTGAACGACTGAGCTTTTAAAAACATTATGCTTTTATATTTGTACCGTATAAATAACATAAAACCCTTGTTATATTTATTTACACAAAATTATTGCCCCATTCGACTTTTAACTAATGATTTTAGTAATGAGAGAGAGAGGGGGGGGGGTGTTTTGGTGATCCCCAGGGGGCAGTGTTAGACCTGAACTTCTGCATCACCAAACACACAATCCCTACACACACACACACACACTTGTTCACCGGGACACTCACCGGGAAGAGCTGTGAGCAGCAGCAGCAGAGTTTTTCTCGGTGTTAGCTGCTGCTGTTCTTGTTTTCACGAGTGACCCGGGCGCTATATAAAGCTCGCAGCTGCTGACAGACGTTCATTCGCTGCACCATGTCATGACACGACTCACGGCAGGATCCGGAGCGCAGGTGTCCGTCACAGACACAGGCAGCACTCACCTGGCGACACGGTCAGACGCCGAGCCGTTATTATCCTCAGACTGTTCTCTGAGCTTCTGTTGAACTGGTGATTTCAGCAGGAACTAATAACTTATTTCATGCACTTTATTAACTTCACAAAACACATTCCAGCAAACATCTGCCGGGTGTTTAGAGAAAGAAGCCCTCCGCTGGGGTTCAGAGCTCGGACGCGGTCGGCGTGTGTTTGGTTTGATGTTCCGGTGGGTGTCGCTCAGCATTGTACTCCGGGACGGTTTACAGTAACCCATCTGGGGACCAGGCGTCTGTGTGGGGAGGTGGACTGGCGTGCTCCCTCTCTCTCTCTCTCTCTCTCTCTCTCTCTCTCTCTCTCAGACCCCGGGGCGAGTATGACCCACCGGGAAAGACAGGTGAGGTCTGATGGTGGGCACAGGTGTTGCCAAACCCAGTTTGTGTTCAGAGAATAAACTTTGCCGCGTAACGCACCTGCAGCGACTCCCGGAACACATTTCTCTTGGAACACCCGGGAAAATAAAAACAGTTTAACAATATTTAATACCATAAAACTATTTTTATTGTTATTTATTACCTGAAAAAAGATTTTCTCCTGAACGAGATCCCGGTAACGACCCACGAAACACCAGCAGCGCTTTACTTTATTATGAACCGCGCCGAGAGAAAGACCGTCTGGAACTCCCCCGGTCGTCCTAGCAACAGCACTTCAGCTGTCTTTTAAGTTTGTGGAATACCACGGTAACGGAGCGGTGACAGTCGCCTGATTAGTGTAGACCCTAGCAACACCCTGGTTACGGTTCCTTTATCAGGCCGCAGACTGAAGCTCGAGTGTAGGAGCTGTTCCGAGAGAATATCAAACACTCCTTACACTTGAGACGTCCTCCTGCTCGGAGCAGACGCTGGAATGCGCGCTGGAGGGTTCGTGTTTGTGTGTGTTTACGTCTAGCTTTCTCTCGTGGTTTGCCGTGACCTCTCACCCTGACGCTGCTCTGGAAAACAGCTCAGTGAGCGTGTGAATGTTTGGGGAAAGAGCAAACCAGAGTCTGCCGGGGCTCGGTTCGGTTCAGTACACGGTTTATGTGCTGCCGATATTCCGGAACACCCTGAAACACATCTAACCGTCTCTCTTTCAGCTTCCTTTTTCTCTAAAGATCAATATTCGGTCATTCCTTCCGCTCCGGCTGCTCTTCGGTGTGAGAGAGCTGTGCGTCCCACCCGAGCCCCTGTAGACCCCCCTTTCTCTGGTTGGCATTGGTTGGCACAGGTTCAGCCTGGCATCACTTCAGGCCGTGACAATCAGCTTCAGGCTCTGACAAGCCTGTTGCTAAGCAACCCTTGTGAACTCTGGCCTGGTTTCCAACGCAGAGAGACAGACAGATGTACAGAGAGACAGACAGATGTACAGAGAGACAGACAGATGTACAGAGAGACAGACAGATGTACAGAGAGACAGACAGATGTACAGAGAGACAGACAGATGTACAGAGAGACAGACAGGTTTACAGAGAGACAGACAGATGTACAGAGAGACAGACAGATTTACAGAGAGACAGACAGGTTTACAGAGAGACAGACAGATGTACAGAGAGACAGACAGATGTACAGAGAGACAGACAGATGTACAGAGAGACAGACAGATGTACAGAGAGACAGACAGTGTTTGTTTGAAGAGCGCCGGCTGATGTTTCATGGGGTTTTGGAGAGCGCTGGAATGTCCCTCACGGCTCTCTCTCAGAATCTGGGAGATACCAGGGCGGACAAGAGGAAACATTGCTCTTCTGGGTGTGTCTGGATCTCAATGTGCTTAGGTTCCTCTCAGACTCTTCTTCAGAACATCCTGAGACTTCATTGAGCTCAGAGTTAAGGGTGGAGCTTCTGCCCAGTGCTGCTCTGGGTGCTAGGACACACTCAGGCCCCGCTAGCACCATGAGGTCTACCCTCCAGGTCCAATCCAGACTCAGCTCTGAACACCGGTCTTGGCCTGTAGTATTTTACTCCAGCTCTGTTCGACTCCGAAACCTCTGGTTACCTCCACAGGGGGCGGAGCTTGTGATGAATCAGCTGACAATGGAAACACAAATCCCAGAAAGGATGGAAGGCTTGGACGAGAGGTTTGCATCTCGCTGTAGAGTCTCCTCCCAGACTCGTGAGAGATCCCCAGACCTCTACTGATTCACTCTGGTGGTTTGAAGTCTCGAGCTGTGAATCATGGGTAAATATGAGGAGAGCGGGGGCTTCTTTGAGGGCTTTGATCTGCTCTGGTTTAAAACAAGTGCTTTCAGCTGCATCCAAAAGGGTCCCGGATGTTGATGAAACGCTCCAGAGCAAATTGTCTGCACGTGCTCCTCCCGAACCTTGTTAAACAACAGAATAATATTTTTTATTTATTGTCCATTCACCTTTAGGAGGAAACCAAAGCTCTATAAAACCTTTGAGACCAGCAGATGTTTGCTACAGCGAATTTCTCGAAACTGTTTTTCTGAATTATCTTCTAATATAATTTGGCTGAACACCGGGAGCGGAGCGGAGCACACTCTCCTCAGGACGAAAATAAAGTAAAGCAGGGCTAACTGAAGCGGAGCATGTCGACACAAACAGAACAAACGCCAAACAAGTGTTTCGTAACCTTCCTGGAGGTAAATGGCGTACGAACGAGGCACCTGAGCGGGAGATAAGAGTTTATTGTTTTCTCTGTTTTTCTTCAGCTTTCTTGACATCTGCGACTGATTCCTGGCCTTTAACCCTCAAAGAGAGCCCCCGGAGGCCCCTCTCCCATATACTGCCAATTACACCCCTCTCTCTCTCTCTCTCTCTCTCTCTCTCTCTCTGAGCGGCGGAGCGAGCGAGCAGACACAGGTGCAGGAATGTGCCGCGCTCACACACATGTATGTAATTAGTTCCTGAGACGGCGGTCACATCTGTGAGAGGAGCCTGAGAGTGTGTGTCGAGGGTTTGCTGCACCGATGCAGGTGTGTGTGTGTGTGAGTGTGTGTGCGTGTGTGCGTGTGTGTGTGTGTGTGTGTGTCAGTGAGCGAGCGACGGAGAAACCACACCTTTTCATTCACCGCGGAGAAGTCGTGTCAAACGCTTCTGATTCCGTAGATACAACAGTGTTCAGATAATGACGGAGGATCTGCAGGTTCTGATCTTCCACAAAGCTTCACCTTTTACTATTTTAACAATATTCTGAACGATCTGAAACAATACTCCGATACTAACTACACCCGTACTCTCATCCATCCGATGCTTCAGCAATACTCTCATCCATCCGATGAGATACAATAGTTTAATGATACTCTTATTGATTGCTTCAGAATCCCTTCAGATGTGTCTTGTGTCATTTAATGTTATTCTATATTTACATCATTTCTTTACATTTTACATAACGATCAATAATCAGATCATTTTTTCTTCCTGTGAACACAGGGGAGATGGCCGAGCAACTGCGATATTCTGACCACTGCTTCCCTCAGACGATCACATTCATCTGCTTCTGCAAACACATATTTATCAGTCTGAGCAGAAAATGCCTCATTAGCTTTGATCATTCAGAGACGTCCTTCAGGAGTCACCGGAGCACAGCGAGCAAGCACTCACTAACTGGAGTGGCCTGGACGGTGAAACTGAAACACTGTAGAGTGTAGAGCTGGAGGTTTGGACGGTGAAACTGAAACACTGTTCAGAGTAGAGCTGGAGGTTTGGACGGTGAAACTGAAACACTGTTCAGAGTAGAGCTGGAGGTTTGGACGGTGAAACTGAAACACTGTTCAGTGTAGAGCTGGAGGTTTGGACGGTGAAACTGAAACACTGTTCAGTGTAGAGACGGAGGTTTGGACGGTGAAACTGAAACACTGTTCAGTGTAGAGCTGGAGGTTTGGACGGTGAAACTGAAACACTGTTCAGTGTAGAGCTGGAGGTTTGGACGGTGAAACTGAAACACTGTTCAGGGTAGAGCCGGATGTTTGGACGGTGAAACTGAAACACTGTTCACTGTAGAGGTGGAGGTTTGGACGGTGAAACTGAAACACTGTTCTGGGTAGAGCTGGAGGTTTGGACGGTGAAACTGAAACGCTGTTCACAGTAGAGCTGGAAGTTTGGACGGTGAAACTGAAACACTGTTCAGTGTAGAGCTGGAGGTTTTGACGGTGAAACTGAAACACTGTTCACTGTAGAGCTGGAGGTTTGGACGGTGAAACTGAAACACTGTTCACTGTAGAGCTGGAGGTTTGGACGGTGAAACTGAAACACTGTTCAGTGTAGAGCTGGAGGTTTGGACGGTGAAACTGAAACACTGTTTGATGTAGAGCTGGAGGTTTGGACGGTGAAACTGAAACACTGTTTGATGTAGAGCTGGAGGTTTGGACGGTGAAACTGAAACACTGTTCAGTGTAGAGCTGGAGGTTTGGACGGTGAAACTGAAACATTGTTCAGTGTAGAGCTGGAGGTTTGGACGGTGAAACTGAAACACTGTTCAGTGTAGAGCTGGAGGTTTGGACGGTGAAACTGAAACACTGTTCAGTGTAGAGCTGGAGGTTCGGACGGTGAAACTGAAACATTGTTCAGTGTAGAGCTGGAGGTTTGGACGGTGAAACTGAAACACTGTTCAGTGTAGAGCTGGAGGTTTGGACGGTGAAACTGAAACACTGCTCAGTGTAGAGCTGGAGGTTCGGACGGTGAAACTGAAACATTGTTCAGTACAGAGCTGGAGGTTTGGACGGTGAAACTGAAACACTGTTCAGTGTAGAGCTGGAGGTTCGGACGGTGAAACTGAAACATTGTTCAGTGTAGAGCCGGAGGTTTGGACGGTGAAACTGAAACACTGTTCACTGTAGAGCTGGAGGTTCGGACGGTGAAACTGAAACATTGTTCAGTGTAGAGCTGGAGGTTTGGACGGTGAAACTGAAACACTGTTCAGTGTAGAGCTGGAGGTTCGGACGGTGAAACTGAAACATTGTTCAGTGTAGAGCTGGAGGTTTGGACGGTGAAACTGAAACACTGCTCAGTGTAGAGCTGGAGGTTTGGACGGTGAAACTGAAACACTGTTCAGTGTAGAGCTGGAGGTTTGGACGTTGAAACTGAAACACTGTTCAGTACAGAGCTGGAGGTTTGAATTGAAAAGTGACTTGTCACATTTTTGTGTGTTTACAGAACTCTTGTGTCCGTTCGAAACTTAGAGATTTCCTGTACGTGGCAGACAATCTTCCAGATCTCGGCTGCAAAGATCGACCCCGAATCCGACTCCTGAAGCTTCGAGTCCAGACACTGCACTCCATCATCAGCCGAGTCTGTTACCAGGTAAGTCATGACAAAATATTGGACGAAATGCTTAAAAGGTTGTGTGTTGTGTTGAAAACATACTATAAACACATGGACAAGGGGAGCATGGATAATAAATGTCAAATGTGCTATAATCCCAGGATCTGAATGTGTTGAAAGCCTGTTGTGATACGTTTGCTTGCAGGACCTGGTGTTCTCCTCAGATGACTGCGAGGCCCTGGACACAGGGGTCTCCAGCCCTCGATATGCAGAGGACCGCCTGCAGCACCTGGTGGAGGAGGACTGAGACACTAGAATGTTACTTCAGCACCTTCCGTTCATCTCTTGTGTATATATACCTGCAGCATTATACTCGACTCGGACGATTGTTCTGTATCTTCATTTATTCTCTGAGCATCTCTCCTCTGTACAACAGTCTGTCAGTAAAGGCTGAACGGCTTGTTTTTGTCTGTGAGGTGTTTCTGAGGGAACATAGAGTTATTTCCTTCTATTTCCTGAGAACAAACCATAAAGGCTGTTGTTTTGCTCCTGAATCCTCTGCTCTCAGCCTGAAGCAATGGAAACATCTGGATTCTTTCATCCACTGTCCAGAAAATAATAACAGCATTTATGTTAGAAACCTACAACTGCGTCTGAATCCAGGAATGCCTCCAATTAGTCTGTTTGGAAATGATTGAACTTTACAAAACTGAAAAACTTGAGAACTTCACTGGGTGAGGAATTCTGGCCCGGGGTAGGTACAAACTACTCTGGACTCCACAGCAGCAGAGGGAGTTACTGGTTTAAGAACTGGAGCTCAACTGGTCCCACAACACACTTGGAAGAAGAGTGTCCTCATTTGATTTGTTCAACAGAGCTCTAATAAACTACAAGTAGATTTGCACTGAACTACAGGTCAACTAGAAACATGCTTCTGTGTGGTTAATATTAGCATATTAGCATCGCCAGATCACGTGCTTCCTGCTCATCACATGAGATGTGTAATTAATCTGTAGAGAGGGGACCTCGTGAAAGCCCTGAACAGTGGTCTTCCAGTTTGCCTTGCTGTCTCTCCGTTCAAAGACACTCTCTTTATATCGGCGTTGTTGATTAAACGACTAAAGAAACCACTTTTTCTGCAAAACAGTCTAACCTTCAGTCCCGATACTGGCCCACGAGCTGAGCTGGAAACCCATGAGAAACTCTCGCTGATCAGTAAATATCTGGCTTCATCTGAACCGGAGGGTGGCGCTGTTGCTCGCGCCTCTAGAAGTAAAAGAAACGTTTGATTCGAGTAAATTTAAATAATTGCACTGTTATTACCTCTGCTTTCAAGAATTTCTCACACCATTGAAACACAGACATTAATTATATTCCCATTTTTCGGAGCAGCGTAAAGTTTAAAGTGAGCATTGTATAAACCGTTATAATCTGATTCGCTTGCGCAATACGGACCCCCTCTGATCTTTGGTAATGGACTGGCTCGCGCCCTTTTAAACGGTTCGCTCATGCGTGAGATTCCCGCGCATTGTAACGGACGCTCTGTTTAACCCCGAGCCAGAGGTTCAGTAGTAACTGTCTCTATTGTGCTCCTTTTTGTCAGTCATGTTCATTTCCACCTTAAATCAACCTCCGTGCAGTTTCTGACATCAGAATCGCCTGAAAAGTTAACCAAATAATGTATATATAGTGAACTAAAAGATAACAGTTGAAGATGCCAGTCATTAAGTTTATGACTAAAGTCAAAACTGAGCTGCTGTCGTTGAAGGTAATTTCAAGTCTGGATGCACTCTGTTGTGGAGCGGACTCGACTGGCGCCAGGAACATGATTCTGAGAGGGTTATTCAGCTTATTACAGAGCAATAACCTCCAGCTGTGGAAACACACTCCTGCAGATGATGGACAGCTCAATCACGCTTTTACATCGTTTTCAGAGGGTAATTATTTACCATTAGAGCTCTCACCCAGGCAAACTTGATCTTAACACGAATAAACAGATGAACTGAGCTGATGTGTGATTGTAGCTACAACGAGGTCAGCTTTGCTAATGCTAGGCTAGCTCAGTCTCTGGGTCAGTGCCCCTCTGTTCTCCATAAGGTCAGGAGTCTAATGGAATGGAAGGGGAAAGAGAACCCTTTTGTAGTGTAAAGGTGCTTCATAATCAGTAAAGGATCTCTCAGAGCTATAGCTTTAGCATTAATTTATTCAACAAATATATTCAATTTACAAATGGCATCTTTGTACAGTAGCTACAATTTTTTTTACATCTGTATGCGTTTCCAGTGGTTCCAGTCCTTGGGTTGTTTCATCTAGGCAAAGTTCCTAGTTCCAGGTGCTTGAATCACTTCCACTGTTATAAAGCAGAATCCATGGTGTTATGTCTGTAACCATGCCCACTGTAAAGTGGATGCTATAGCAATGTCTATATCTCTGCCCACTCTTGGGAGTAGTTAACATGCAGTGGACCTGAGACCTCTCGTCCTGGAGCGAGTCGAGCTGCTGCTCGCATTAGAGAGGGTTCTAGTTCAAGCTAAGTGGTACATGCTGTATCCTCCATGTGTGTAGAGTTCGAGCGAAGACGTGGGGGCAGAGTGTCTGTGGTACAGCCGTGACCCCGGGAATGGAGACTGAGGGGTGAGCTGAAGCGGGATCCCCAAAGCAGCCGTTGGAGACAGAGAGGGCTTGGCGACCAACTTGATCCGCTCCAGCTCTGCCTCCTGCAGCCGCTTGGCCTTTGCACGCCGGTTTTGGAACCAGATCTTCACCTGGGTCTCTGTGAGCTGCAGGGACCCCGAGAAGGCGGCACGCTCGCTGATGGACAGGTACTGCTTCTGTCGAAACTTCCGCTCCAGCGCCAGAAGCTGTGGCGCGCTGAACGGTGTCCGAGGCTTGCGGTCAGTCTTGTGTTTTCGTAGGGGACAAGCCGGGGGGCTGAGGTGGCCTGAGGGGAAAGAAAGGGAAACTTCTTTACTGTTAAACAAATCATAAAGGTCCTTGTCTCCCGAGAGAAAGAAGAGATAAAAAATGTGAAATGACATTGCAAGTGTTTCAAATCTGAATCTGAAGAGAGAGACGTTTTTCTGCAGATGGAGAGTGTGTCACGAGGAGATCACGGACAGAGTAAAAGAGGCAGGAGAGACATCCGTCTTTAACTTCAGCCGAGAAGCTCAAAGATGATGATAAGGATTGCTGCATAGATCAAGCTAAGACCGTTCCTCTCGGGAAGAACCAAACCTAGAACCTTAAATTCTGATCCGGACACACCTTCAATTGTGTGATCCGGCTGTTTCAGAGTTCTCGATAAAGAGTTTTACCCTAACTGTTTGTTAACTGAGGATAAACAGAAGTGATTCCGGAGAGACTCAGAGGCGTTTATGAAGAGATCCGCTTTTCAGTTTACGACGCCTTCGGAAAGCAAAGCATCTCGCTGCTCACACACTGCTTCACATCTGCTGAGAAATATTCTAATTACATTATTGTAATATTTTATTTTCTGAGTTCCGTGAAAGGTTCATCTCTGTTATGTTGTGCATCCAAAACTTTTAAATAGTGAACTTTATTCTACAAATGGTGAGCTTTTGTGGGCTCTCCGTGGGCTTCCTTTCCTTTTCCTTAATTTCCTTTATTGTGTTGCCATACTTTAAAACGTTAGCCAGCACACATTAGAATTAAACATTAAATAGAAATTCGTCTTTGATTGAGCATTAAAACCTTCTTCTGAAATGTATTATTCAGTATTTGGAGAAATCTTCGTTATTTTATCCCGCCGGGCTTCTCTGCATACTCTGGAATCGAACCCACGACCTTCCGGTCCCAGTTTCCAAAAGCGGGAATGTTTCAGATGTCTGAAAGGAGTCACTCACGTTCAGGGGAAGAGAAGCAGGGATCCGCTGTGCACGCGCTCCGCTCGGGACTCTCGAGCATCTTCGGACCGTCCCCGGGTAGAGGTCCCCGGTCGGCCATCAGTGCCTCGACGCTGAACGGAAGGATCTTCGGTCCCTCTGGGGGTTTGGGGCGGCTCTGCGTCTCTCCATGATCGCTTTCAGAAGCCATGCCGGTCCCGGAGCCGGTGCCGCTCCGGAGCTCAGAACATGCCGCTGTGGTGAGGCTGCGAGCGGCGAGGCGTATGAGGCGAGCCTCGGCCAATCAGCGCGCGGGGCGGGGCCTAAGTTTCTCAGAAATCGCTGAATGAAGTCGCGGCGGAGAGGAGCTTCTCTTCCAGCGCAGTTGAAAGCTGGTGTTTCAAGGCTCAGGGTTAGGGTTGGGCTCCTGTTTTCCCGCAGCACGCATCAAAGCGACATCAGATGCAGATAATTACGCCTAATCACCGGAAGTGAATTAAAGAAAAAAAGCATTTCCTTCCGAACCGTTATGATCTCATGTCGCTCAGTGTGTACTGTGTATAAAACCGAGATTTAAAAATGTTAAAACTAACGACACAGTATTTGATTTGTATGTAATTAACTACTAAACCCAGAGGCGAATCTATGATTCCGAGAGAGAGAGAGAGATGGAGAAAAAAAGAGTGAAGGGGGGGGGGTTCCTGAACTGATCGCGGTCCTGATGCTGACATCAAAGAGAGCGAACTGATAACACTTCTCCTGTTTCAAAGCAATAGAGGAGTCACGCCGGAAGGCTGGAGAGAAAGTGAGATCAGTGTAACATATAACTTTAAAGACAATATAAAGCACACTGTTCGACACTATTCTTTCTGAGTTATGTTTAACTCCGTTTGGGTTGTTTCACTGATGGAGTGCTGACAGCTAATTATTGTTAGCGTTGAATGTGCTAAACCTTTGATAAATTAACACTGAAACATTTTACCTAATTGAAAATTCCCCAGAAATTAATATTGATAAATTCAAGACAGTTAGCCGTTTCAATTACAAAGAATTTACATGATCTGATTGAGTACAAAACCTAACTAGAATAAGTTAACAATGTTCTAATGATGTTAGCCGCTAAAATCACTATTGTTTCATGACTATTGAGTTATCCCATTTATGTCAAAGGCAAGATTGTTTAGAATTGTACCAATACAAAAAAGAACAAATTCGAAGAAAAAAAAAAGATAGACATTCAAAGATTACATTGATTTATCAACTTTTATTTCCAACTCTTATCATAAAACAGCCTAAAACTTTGTTTAAAAATGACGTTGAAAGAAAAAAAGCGAGAAACTGAATTTCAGGTGAATATATCATTTAATTCTCCGCTCTCTGTGCTTACACTTTCGTAATAATCAGCAGCACTGTTATTGTCATGATAATTATTTTAATTATAAATAACATAGATGGCTGCGATGGACTGGCGACCTGTCCAGGGTGTACCCCCTGCCGGAAGACAGGCACCGCCAGACCCTCGTGATCCCAAAAGGGATTAAGCTGGAAGAAAAATGAATGAATGGCTGAATAACAGAGATTTAAAAAGTTGTAGTTCATGTCAAAAAGATACACATTTCTTTGTTTATATTTGTTTACATGTATTGTTTATGCGACATTCATTCATTTTCCAACCCGCTTGTTTCCTTTTTGGGGTCACAGGGTCTAAAAAACCCTGATACAGTATTAGTTTCTGCTTCTTTCGGGAAAAGATGTAGAGAAACTTTACAGTTCAGTTCAATTCATTTTCTGTACCTGCTACTTTAATTTTTAGGGTCCCAGGGTTCTGCTGTGCACAGAGTGGGGTACACTCTGGACAGGACCCAGTCTATCACAGGGATGGTGATCCACACATCCTGAGGGGAATTTAGAGAATTCATGGGAATTAGAGAACAACTGTAACTGGGAATCCAGAGCCCCAGGAGGAAACTCCTGCAAGTACAGGTAAAACATGTAAACTCCTCCCAGAAACCCACCTGTGACCTTAAAATGAAAGGCCAGTGCTGTGCCATCCACAAACTTGCATTGGCACTGCTTTCTAAAGCCCTTATACATATGGGTCAGATATGTCCCCCCTTCCACTTTTGGATAACTTTACACATAGTATTGTTTATTCTCCTCAGCCATGCAGTATACTTTACATTTTAGTTTTCTCCCATCTTTAACTCTATTTTAGCTACACTTGACTTTTCTTACTTGTTTTTATGTTCTGTTTCTCTGTAATCCACTGAAGCAAATTCCTAGTGATGTAGACTATACAAAAAAACTCTTCATTAAACATGATTCTTTGATCTTCGCCGCTCTAAACCTGGCCCTCCATTTAGAGATAAATCCGGAGAAACGCGTTCGCCGCGCCTCTCTCCGTCCTCGTGTGAGGTCACGACGCGGACCCGGAGTTAAATGAGGCCGTAAAAGCGCCATCGATCCCGCCATCAGCGCTATCAGCCCGCCACAGCTGGAGTTTCCCGCCACACGCGGAGCCCACCGCCCCACAGCCCACAGCTCCCCATCATTAACTCCTCGTTAGACAGCTCTTTATTGTTAAAATCGCGCGGTTCTGGATCAAATTGGGCAGATTAATCGCTACATGATTAAGGGATGCTGAGAGGAAACCGGTTTAATGTTCTCAAAGTCAATAAATCGCACTTTTATCACCCCGAAGGCCTTTTCCCGCCTTGATGGATGCGACAGAAGCCATTAGACGAACGCGTCAAAGGCCCTCATGGAGTTATATTTCAATTACAGAGCTAATTGTAAAAGCCAACACTACAAATTAATGCCAATCCGAGCACGAGAGCTCGTGTGTGGGCTCCGGTTTCACCGAGACTCCAACAGATGTAAAGTTGAGATTAAACAAACGACCTGCTTTCAGATGGTTTCAACTTAAACCCTTTTAATGTGCATTTGACCACTGTCGAAAACTGTACTTCTAATGTTTCGATCCAACATCTGTAGATGATATGTGTATGTGTTCCAGATATTGGGGTTAACCGTGCAGGCGTTTCTACCGCGCATGCTCAGAGTGTTATCAGAGCTAGCAGTGCTCTGGCTGTGATTTGCGATCTCGGTTTATATTTCACGATTCATCGGCTTTTATTGAAAGAGAGAATGAATGCAGCACAAAGTCTTTCAGCTCAACGACTCCAGATTAATGCTGCAGTCTGAATGAGCTTAATTCACCTTCATCCACAAGCTCAAAGCTCATTAGCATAAACTGGGATACTCAGACTATGACATTTTTTTAAATATGTCAGCAGTGACTTGTTCCGTTTAAACTATTTTAACATTCATTTATATAGAACGTGTACGCAAGTATACATTGGTCAATCTGACAGCATTTCAAAATTTCCATCTAGAGAAAAACAAAACAAAATGTCTTAAGTGTCGCTAAGTAAAATAATTTATAGCGTAAAATGCCACGAAATCATCAAACGACCGCAAATTCGTTCTTAACAACCAAAACTGTGGAATCGCTAGCCTTTTATTTGCTCAACTTGGCAACACAACAGAGCTTTTAAACGTCTTTATTGCCAAACTAGAGACACCGCCAGCGAGAGAAACAAATAACAAAAGTAAATAAAGTGCAGAAGTCGTTCTCCAATTGTGCATTGGAGTTCAACGAAGACTCAATCAAATCTAAATATGCGTTCATTTCTACTTTCTAAATGTAAGTACAGGATGATTTGCGTTTGGAAAACTGGCTTAGAGAAAGAAGAGAATAATTACTCCACACCAGGAACAGCAGTGAATCTGCAGCTTCAGAACAAAAGAACAGAAGTTTTAGGTGAATCAGAGAACTCTGAAGGACTAGAAGATGAAGATAATTTAGTCAAGGAGATGCATAAAAGAAGATGTAAATATAGAACTACAGCTTTGTACAAAAATCAAATTGGTAAGAGAGAGAGAGAGAGAGAGAGAGCCATGATGAGTAGTTTCCCAGAATAAACCAGTACAGACCATCTCATAAACTAGTTCAGATTTATAAGGTCAATGACATAAAACTTTAGAATGCCAAAAACGTTAAGAATCAACAAAACTTTAGAAATCATGAAAACTTTGGATTTCAGAATAAAACATGAGAATACATTTTAACGGTAACTTATTTTAGTGGTTTAGGTGCATTCTATGTAGGAGTTTTCCTACTGATTATTCATATAATAATCTTAATGTTTGAACAATGATTCTATTCAATTAAAAAACTACAGATATCTATGGCGTCGCCAGCAATTGACGTCATTACGCGCGACTAATGACGTGTCGGTGTCATGGCGGCAGATATAACGCTGCTGTTCAAAGCGAGCGTGAAAACTGTCAAGACGCGGAATAAAGCGCTCGGTCTGATCGAGTCCACCGGAAAAGAGAGAGAGCGGGAAACCGGGGCTGACCGGAGACAGCGCGGGAGAGAAAGAGAGAGAGATAGAGATGCGTTCAGCGGGAGAGCCAGAGAAGTGGTGAGAAAGTGAAAGGCTGCTCGGTAGGCCTGATAATAATCATTAAATCAAGGATCAGCAAAGGCGTGGAGCGTTTTCTGCTCAGATTCAGAATTACTGCAGTTAATCCTCCTGCTGTTACTCCCCTTCTGTTACTCTTCCTGCTGTTACTCCTCATATGGTTACTCTGTTGTTTCTGCTGTTACTCCTCCTGCTGTTACTCCTCATACGGTTACTCTGTTGTTTCTGCTGTTACTCCTCATACGGTTACTCTTCTTCCTGTTACTCTTCTTGCTGTTACTCCTCATACGGTTACTCTGTTGTTTCTGCTGTTACTCCTCATACAGTTACTCTGTTGTTTCTGCTGTTACGCCCCCTTCTGTTACTCCTCATACGGTTACTCCGTTGTTTCTGCTGTTACTCCCCCTTCTGTTAGCTCTCCCGCTGTTACTCTCCCTGCTGTTACTCCTCCTTAAGTTATTTTATTGTTTCTGGAGTAACTCCTGCTGTTACATTCACTCCTCTTTTACTAGTGTCTTATTTTGACTCATGTTGTCCTCCTGTTGTTTACTTTACTCTTTTTTTTTTCTGGTCAGAGGAGGTGCAGGGCTTGAAAGGAGAAGAAAGAGAGCGTTGTATTTAACGGCAGATGAAGTGGGACAGAAGCTTGATCTGAAGCAGAACTGATACCAGATCAGATTACAGAGAGGGAGGATGCTTACGTGCACACTCCACTGGGAGGGAGGGAGGGAGGGAGGGAGGGAGGGAGTATTCTCCTCTCTGTGTGTGAGGTCTCGATGCCGAGATTACGACTGAGCCCGGCAGACTGTCTCCTTCAGCCGCTCAGCTGCTCTCAGTTCTAGATGTCAGTGGAGCTTTGTCTAAGGGGCCTCAGTGTCTCCCTCAGCCTCCACCTCCTCAGTCGAGAGACCATGGCGGTGGCGCTCTCGTCATGTTTAAGTTTCCATCTTTCAGACGATTGCAAAAAAAAAAAAAAAACAGGTGCGTTTGTGTGCAGATCTCCAACATCTCGAAGCTGAAGGACTTTCTGCTGCAGCACCGCAAGGATTATGTCAACGCCGGCAGGTGCGTGAGCTTCACGAGTCTCCACAGGGACAGTTCGCTCCACAACCAGCTGTGAGCCCATGGAGATGTCCTCCCTTCAGAACCGGGAGAAAAGTGTGTTTGTGGTCTGTGTGCAGCGTGCTGTCGTCAGGTGTGTGCAGGATGTCAGACGGCGAGCGTGATCAGATCGATCAGGATTCTCAGATCTTCATTCGGTCCTGCGCGGATTCCATTGCACTCCTGCGGTCTGACGGTGAGCTTGATATTGCAACCATCTTCAGCAATACTCCCTAGCCACAGTGTCCTGTCAGCGCCGAGTTATTCTTGTGGAAGGATCAATTCTCAGAACTCTCTCTCTCTCTCTCTCGCTGTGCAGCAGAGCGGCAGCAGGTGTCGGTGCAGGTGAAGGAGCATCGCACGGCTGTTCTGGAACTGATTGACTCTTACCTCAAAGGTACTCTATCTCTCTCTCTCTATCATTATAAACCGGTTCATAGCAGAGATTGTTACACACCCCCCCACTCTCTCTGTCAGGAGTGTGTAAGCTGTACTCGGAGCAGAGAGCTGTGCGGGTCAAGCGAGTTGTGGACAAGAAGAGACTGTGAGTTCATTTGTCGTAATTAAGATAAAGGGGTGATGAAGTGTACGGTCCGTCAGAATTATTTTATTGGGTGAATATGAGTGAACCCCTGAGCACAACTCCGAGGGCATGTATATGCGATTCCATGACAGAACCTCTTGGGGGCAACAAGTGCTTCTGTGTCTGAAGGGGATTTATTAATCAGAACTCAGTGCGGAGGCTTTAGCTCGGTTTATACTACACTATATAAGATATATTGCTGGCAGATCCTTTGATATAGTCATAAGCACTATTAATAAAAAAGTGAAAGTTACTGAGCACACTACATGTACGTATAGCTCTTATACTAGTATAACATCCACACACTGAGCTCATTGGGCTTGTATAAATATAGAGAAAATTATTGTTCTGAACCCTTACCCTCTGTTTTTATTGCCTCTCCAGTTCAAGACTCGAACCTGAACAGCAGATCAATGCCGAGACACCACAGAACGACTCTGATGAAACTGGTAAAGCCCCCCCAATTTAGGTGGCTATATGTGACATAGAACACACTATCTGCTATCTTCTCAGTTTTAGTTCAATCTGCTAGAAAAGGCACCCTAACACTGTGTGCTAGGAAGCTACTGTTTATTAGAGGGCCAGAAAGGAAAGGAATCGTGGGGTGGGGCGGGGCAGTAGGTAGAAAGGAGTCATGGGGTGGGGCGGTAGAAAGGAATCGTGGGGTGGGGCGGTAGAAAGGAATCGTGGGGTGAGGCGGTAGAAAGGAATCGTGGGGTG
>SRMA01027353.1:133301-178313 GCA_007224835.1 Danionella cerebrum
CCCAGCGGCTTCTACATTGCCTCAGGCGGTGAGCACGTGTGTGCGTGTGCATGTGGGTGTGGGTGTGTGTGCGCGTGCGTGTGCGTGGCCAAGCCAGACTTAGAGTGTGTGTGTGTGTGTGTGTGTGTGTGTGTGTGCGTGCGTGTGTGTGTGTGCGCTTACAGATGTGTCGGGGAAGGTGCGCATCTGGGACACCACACAGAAGGAGCATCTGCTGAAGTACGAGTACCAGCCTTTCGGAGGCAAGATCAAAGACATCTCCTGGACCGAGGATAGCAAAAGGATCGCTGTTGTGGGGGAGGGGCGGGAGAAGTGAGTGACACACACACACACACACACACGCACACGCATTCTAATGAAGCTGAAGCTTATTAAGACAAACCTCCTAGAGGTTATACCCCTGAACAGCGCCACCTGCAGACAGGTAATGACCTTGAGTTCGAGCAGGCTCTCAGGGGCAGGCCACAGGTAATACACAGGCCACACCCCTTCCAAAGAACTTCCTGCTTGTAGTTCTGAGCTCCTGAGCCCTTGGACTGTGCAGGTTTGGAGCGGTGTTCCTGTGGGACACGGGGTCCTCTGTCGGGGAGATTGTGGGTCACAGTAAGATCATCAACAGCGTGGACCTCAAACAGACGCGACCGTATCGACTGGTGACAGGAAGTGATGACAACTGCACCACCTTCCTGGAAGGACCGCCTTTCAAGTTCAAGTGCACCATCAGCGTGAGTTTGGCTGTGAGGTGGACCCTGGCCGGCCCCTCCAGCATCCTCCTCTCTCCACATCTACATTCAGACACGCGATTTGTTTTGTTTTTTTTGTTGTTTTTTTTTGGGGAGAATTAACACCTGAGGGGATTTAACCTGCTGCATATTTTTGGGATTGTGGCGGAAACCAGAGTACCTGCAGGAAAAACCCACAAGGAGAACATGCAAACTCCTTTCAGGAAGGTCATCGGCGAGCCTCGAACCGGTAACCTTCTCACTGGAAGGCCACCGTGCCGCCCATCAACAGCTTCTGTTCACGTTTATGTTCTGTTGTGTTAATTTCAAACAGGAGTCTACCGTTCTTTCCTCGTAATGCCAGAGCTCTTGTATGTAGCCTATCGCTCGTGCTGCCACTGGAATCTTACCGTAAAAAAATTAAATCACTGATTCCGATTTTTTTAAACTGAATTCTCGAGTTTATGGGACATGGCTCCTGGAGCTGAGGAAACAGTTTCAGTCTGAAGAGAACCGGTTCTTCCTGGTTCTGAAGCACATTTTACTCTGAGAGTCTCAGAATCTTCTTCTGTTTATTTTCTTAACAAACTGGATCATAACTAATCATGGATCATCTCCTCGGATGTGTCTGGGAAGCTCTAACCCTGCGCCCGAGCTGCAGGAGCGTCGCAGCCCTGGGTTAGATGTTCTGCCGCTGATTCTGTTCCATGTGTTTGAGCAGGATCACAGCCGCTTCGTCAACTGCGTCCGCTTCTCTCCCGACGGGGCTCACTACGCTTCCGCTGGAGCTGATGGCCAGGTGAGATCTCCACGAGCTTCACAGACATGGAGTTTAGGGTTATCTGCAGATGTTCAGCTGATGCTGCTCTGTGTCCGGCCAGATCTTCCTGTATGAGGGAAAGACTGGAGAGAAGCTGGGGAACCTGGGAGGGGAGAAGGCTCATGATGGAGGCATCTACGCCGTGAGTCTCTTGGTGCTGAGATCAGAGATCAGCAGAAGGTTTGATGGAGATAAAATCACACCCCCCCTCGTCTCTCTCAGGTAAGCTGGAGTCCAGATGGCAAGCGGCTGATCTCTGCCTCGGGCGATCGAACGGTGAGGCTGTGGGACGTCAGCAGCACCAGCTCCCCCTTGGTCACCTTCAACCTGGGGTCAGATGTTCAGGACCAGCAGCTGGGCTGCCTCTACACCGGCACAAACCTTCTGAGCGTCGCTCTGTCTGGAGACATACACTACCTGGACCCCAACCAACCGCAGAGACCCATCCGCACCATCCAGGTCTCACTCTCTTACTCACCCCCCCCTCCCTTCTTCCAATTAATTATTGATCGTATTGTTTCTCTTTCAAGGGCCACACCAAGTCCATCCAGTGTGTGACGGTGCACAAGATGGACGGCCGGGCAAACATCTACTCGGCCAGTCACGACGGACGCATCAATATCCTTCTGTCAGGCGCTCGCGTGTTTGCAGCGTGTCTCGTGAGCATGTGCGTGTGTGTGTGTGTGCGCGCGCCCGTGTGTGTGCTTCCTTGACCCGTGAGTGTGTACATTACTGGGATGCTGAGAGCGGGGAGAACGAGGCCTTTGTGGGGAAAGGGCACACGAACCTGGTGTCCAGCATGAGGGTGGATGAGACGGGACGCTTGGTGACCTGCAGCATGGACGACAGCGTGCGCTACACAGATCTGAAGAAGAGGGAGTACAGGTGAAGCACGAGACCCCGGGGAGCCCCCCCCACCCTCGCTTCAGGAGACCCTGACTCTCTCTCTCTCTCTCTCTCTCTCTCTCTGTGTGTGTGTGTGTGTGTGTTTCAGTGCGTCTGATGTGGTCAAGATGGAGCTTCAGCCCAAGTGCCTGAGCGTGGGGCCGGGGGGGCTCGTGGTGACTGTGTGCATCGGACAGGTACTCCCCACCCCGCTGCGCTCGCCCGAAGCAGACGCGGTTCTGACCCGTAACGCGGTGCTCTCTGTGTGCAGCTGGTGCTCCTCAGGGACAAGAAGAAGCTCTTCACCCTCGACTCTCTGGGCTTCGAACCAGAGGCTGTAGCTTTTCACCCTGGAGGCGGGACTGTGGCAGTGGGCGGAGCTGTAAGTGAGGGGCAGGTGTTGTCTGGAGCGGTAGATTTTAACATCGTTAAGAAGCTCGAGGAGGATCTGCTCCATCCGAGAGTTGAGTTTAGGATCAGAATCTTCGGAGGGGGATGTGGACGCAGCCTAGAAAAGCTACAGATTGGAGGAGCAGCGTCATCCATCTCTCTCTTTCTCTCTCTCTCTGTTTCTCTCTCTCTCTCTTTCTCTCTCTGTTTTCTCTCTCTCTTTCTCTCTCTCTCTCTTTCTCTCTCTCTCTCTCTGCGATCAGGACGGGAAGCTGCATCTGTTCTCGGTGCAGGGCGACACACTGAGGGAGGATGGGAAGGTTCTGGAGGTCCAGGGGCCGGTCACGGACATGGCTTACTCTAACGATGGCGCGTTCCTCGCCGTCACCGATCAGAAGAAGGTCGTCACAGTGTTCAATGTTGCGGACGGATACGCGGTAATCCCTCGCTCAGAAACCAGGTTCCCGCGCGTAAGCTCCTGCGATGGACTGACGGATGTGTGTTTCAGGAGAAGAAAGAGTTCTACGGTCACCACGCGAAGGTGGTGTGTGTCTCTTGGTCTCCGGATAACGAGCACTTTGCGTCCGGCGGGATGGACATGATGGTGTACGTGTGGAGCGTGAGCGACCCCGAGAGGAGGATCAAACTGCCCGGTGAGGTCTCACTCTCACGCAGGTGTTTGATGAACCTGCGCGGGTTTCACTCACCTGTGTCTCTCTCTCTCTCTCTCTCTCTCTCTCTCTCTCTTTCTGTCAGACACTCACCGGCTGCATCACGTCTCCGGTTTGTCGTGGCTGGACTCAAACACGCTCATCACCACGTCTCACGACGCCTGCATCAAACAGTGGACCATCAAGATCTGAAGCACCGCTTCATCACCTCAATCTTCTGCTGCTGTCGCTCTCCGTCTGTGTTCTGTTCATCTCTCTCTCTCTCTCTCTCTCTCTCTCTCGTTCTTCAGCACTGATGGTTTCCCACAGATGCTCTGGAAAACTCCTTCACACGACGCACGGCTGAGCAGATGTGTGCATTTGCATCGATGCCATCTCAAGAAACGGCACATTTCTGGATCTCCATCGATGTTCAGCTGAAGGAGATCCGCAGGAGAAGGGAGAAACCAGTTCATCACATTAACCTTCAATGATCAAAGTGAAGCGTTCTATCAGGACTACAGAGTTCATATCTGCGGTTGGATGGTGCGGTTCTGATCATCCATCACCAGACATTCCAGACGCGGTTTCTGAAGCAAAGAGCAAGACCCCCAGACCCCAGCGAAGAACGAACGAACGAACGAATGACAGTATTCACTTCTCCTCTGTGTCTCTGATCCCTCTGGGTGGATGTGCTTCATGATTGGTTATATATTAATAATGAGAATAAATCACTTTTTATGCACTTTCTGTTTTGTTCCGTTTGTTCGGTGATGATTGGAGGGTCAGCTGCAGGTTTCAGAGAACCGGAAACAGAACCTGGTTCTTTATCTGAAGAGAAAACACGCGGAATGACAAAAGGAACTCAGATGTTAAAGAATAAAAAACGAGACCATGTCATCAATGAAAGAAAATAGGGTTTCTACCTTTGACCTCAAACTAGCGCGGGCTCTCTCTATGACGTCATCGCGCCGCGCCTCACCTGCGGAGCAGTTTAAAGCGGGAGAGATCGAAAGATTAATGAACAGCTCCGGCTCCGGGCCGGTTAATGTTCACCGCGGGGCGCCGGAAACTAACCTAATGCTCGCGAGGAACAAACAGCTCGAGGAGCTTCTAAAGGTGAGATCCGACGGTTTCCGGTCGAGAATCACCGCGTCACTGTGTTTGTGCGAATATAGTGACCCTCGAATCATTTCTCAGTGATATTTCATCTGGTTTATTTATTATGCTCCGGGGGTTCTCTCTCTCTCTCTCTCTCAGTGTCTCTCTCTCTCTCTCTCCGTGTCTCTCTCTCTCCGTGTCTCTCTCTCTCCCCGTGTCTCTCTCTCTCTCTCTCTCTCTCTCTCTCTTTCTCTCTCTCTCTCTCTCTCTCTCTCATCAGAGATGCATGGCTTCTTTTGCTCCTGGATGTCGGGCAGTTCCTCCTGGAGGTTGCTCCGGGCTGGGTGGGATCTCCTGTAATGAGACTCATGTGAGACGGATGGAGTTACACATTCCTCGCTCCAGGGACCAGCGGAAGTCTATTCTGTGTGTGGACTGGAGCTCAGCAGAGCTGTGGGGAGCGGTCGCAGGTTCTCCTCGGCAGGTGAGTGTTTTCAGACGCAGCAGGAGCTTGAGGATCATGGGATGTTATCTCGAGGTAGGGTGGGAGCGATTGAAGCTCCTTTTAAAGGCCCTGAGCAGAGGAACACCGCTTCGTTCCTTGATCTTCAACGTGCTTCTGAGAGGTTCTCCAGGGATTTCATCTTTTTTCTCAACTTTCCTTTCTGTCTGCGGCTGGAGAACCCTCGAGCACCGGAGCTCTGTGTCCTCCGGAGCTCCATCCAGACTGATGGAGAGCGTCGGAAGAGCTGCAGAGTTCACCAGCGCTGCTTCAGAGCTGGCGGATCGATAGAGGTCCACCCTCTGCTCATGTTTACAGTATCAGCCTGATCTTTCACCAGAACCTCGTGCTGATAAACACTGCTCAGGAGTTACATAAGAGAGGGAGGGGAGGGGAGGGGAGGCCACGCTCTCTCACTCCTTTTCTGATTCCTGCTCCATTCACCTGCCACACCAGCTGCTCCTCTCCTGCTGAACGCTCTCCGGCTGCTGTTGGTTTCCAGGTTGATTGAAGGTAATAAACGAGAATTCACTGGAATCTGGATCTAGACGCTCCGTCTCTGACGAGAAGATCTTTGTGGAGCACATACATGTTCAAACCTAAACTCAAACTTTCTTCTCATGATGAACCTCGATCTGACTTTGGTGGAAAGCATCGACTAAATGCAGAGCTATAAATGTGCAGAAGTCAAGAGAAGTTCTGAGATCTTCTGAGAGCTCCTGGATCTGACACAGTGTTTCTGCTTGAATCAAAAGCTCTGAGTGAGAAGAGCGAAGAAGAGCTCTCTGCTCCGGCGCTCGATGGTCCATGAGATGGAGTGTAAGCAAACCTGGAGTGTTCCTCTAACAACGATGGTTAGTCTCAGAGAGTCGCGTGGAGCTTAGGGAACGGTGCAGGGTTCAGCGGATGGACTTTGGGTTCCTGATATTAAATTAGTAGATAACGCTGATACGAGCTCTTTATTCATGATTTGGAATGTCTCCTGAACATCTGAGGCGCCACGTGTTGACCTTGTTCTCAGGCGAGTTTTCCTGAAGATCAGAAGCGGCAGAGTAAATGAACCTGATGCTGGTCTGGAGGAAGCTCCGTCTCCTCTGCAGATGGCTTCAGTCGAGGGTTTTTTTCAGTCCAGCAGCGTGGGAACCGCGTGAGACCAGAAGCGGAACTAAAGTGATTTTCAGATGCTTTCAGGGTTTGGGTTAAAGTGGTGAAAATAAAACTTTGCCAGAGATATCTGCTGGTCCCCAGGAGGAGCTGATGATGGCAGGTGCGCTGGGTTCAGTTCTCCAGCAGAGGTCACTGGAGCTCTCTCATCATGCTTCTGTGGCACCTGACCGATGCCTGCTGTGTGTTCTAGAGAACTGAGTGATGGAGGAGGAGGAGAAAAGAAGAGAGGATCCACCCCAGCAGAGCAGACAGGTGTGATGGAGTTTGGAGATCTGTGATCTTTTACCGAACGTAATCAATAACAACAATAACAAACACAGACTCTCTCTCCTCCCTCTACCTTTCTTTTGCTCTCCTTCTCTCTCTTTTGCTCTCTCCCTCTTTTTCTCTTTTGCACTCTCTCTCTCTCTCTCTCTCTCAGCATGTGACGGCGTGTTTGATTAGCGCTGCATTCTTCGGCTCAGTGGGATCCTCCTTCCTCTACGGATACAACCTGTCTGTGGTGAACGCTCCGTCCAGAGTGAGTGAGCGAGTGTGTGTGAGATGTAGAGCGAGAGTGAAACACAGAGTGAGTCTCTCTCTCATACCCCCCCCCCCTCCCTACAGTTCATAAAGTCCTTTTATAATCACACGTGGATCGACCGACACAATGAGCTCATCGGAGACGGGTCTTTAACTCTGCTCTGGTCCATCACCGTCTCCATCTTCTCCATCGGGGGCCTGATGGGGGCGCTGTCTGTCTCCTTTCTCTCTAAAGTCCTGGGACGGTGAGTCGGTGCTTCGGTTTCATCTCATCTTTCACACTCCTCTTTTGCCTTCTCGTAGGGTTAGGGTTAGGTGTTCGTTGTAGAAGCTGCAGCCTGAGGCGCGGTCAGCGGATATCGATAAGCATCTCTTTTATCCATTAGCTGTTTCAGAATGATGCTAATCCTAGGATCGACTCCTGATTAATGATTGCCGTCTGATCTCTGGAGTCTACCATGGTGGTGATGAACGGACCTCAGAACCACCTCCTGGACTGGGGTCGCTAAGCCTGTACGTACGTAAGCCGGTCACCTGTCGCCAGCTCGGTACACACGGGAGCAAAAGGTGTTTGATGCCGAGGGTCAGCTGCTAGCCTCCGAACTCCTCCCTCCTCTTGCTCTCTCTCCCTCCATCTCTCTCTTCAGCTCTGTCTCTCATCATCTCTCACTCTCTTGCTCTCTACCCCCCCCCTCCCTGTTTCATCCTGCTCTCTTTCCCTCTATCTTTCTTCAGCTCTCTCTCATCGGGACGCAGGTCACTATGGCAGACAATCGCGGGGCGGTGGCAGGATGCACACACGAACACGCCGCGGTTGAAATGTGGAAAGCACCATTGTGCTGCAGCTGCTAATGCGGTTGTTTTAGTTGCTGAGGTATTTGCTTTCTGTTTTTGATGGTCGGTGTTTGTGGTTGCTAGGGTATTTTCTCGTTGTTTACGAGGATATTCTACGTTGTTTTTGTTAAATCTTTGTCTGTGTCTGTCCAGGAAAGGAACTCTGCTGGCCAATAATGCACTGGCTCTCATTGCTGCACTCTTATTGGCTCTGGGAGAGAGGGCGGGATCCTTTGAGATGCTGATGATTGGCCGATTTATCATCGGGGTGGATTCAGGTCAGTTCTGATTGGCCCTACAGAACATGGTCAGCCATAGAGAACTCCTAGAGTCTCTCTCTCTGTCTCTCTCTTTGTCTGTCTCTCTCTGTCTCTCTCCCTGTCTCTCTCTCTGTTTCTCTCTCTCTCCCTGTCTCTCTCCCTGTCTCATGATGGTCTTGTGAAACGAAAGCGAAGGGATCAGGGGACGGGGGGACACCAGGGCTCCACAGAATCTCCCGCTCCATACCGTCTATTGCTTCAACATATCTCGAAACACGTTTGCTTCCGGTAAAACATCTGGCTCCGCAGCTGCGGCGTACAGAAATAACGGGAGCCCGCTCTTCTCGTAGCATGCTAAGGTAACACACTCTACGACAATCGTGCGTACAGAGCACCTCCCCGTGATGGGGATAGCTGTCAATCATATGGCCACGCCTCATTCACATTGGGGTCAACTAACATGTGAATTAAAGTTGAAACAAGAATTTGTCTCCGTGTGGAAAACGAGTATTTGAAATAACATTAAGAAGAAATATTTTTAAAGTACTTTTAATTTTTGAAATCATACTGCAACGGCATCAGGGGGGCGATGGGGGTACGGTGGTCTGTCAGCAGCTTTCAAAAATATTAATAATCAATGTAAAATGAATATTATATTATATGTATATGGTATGAATATTAATATCTCTCTCTCTCTCTCGCAGGAGTGTCTCTGAGCGTGCTCCCCATGTATCTGAATGAGATCGCTCCTCGTTCTCTGCGCGGCTCGATCGGCCAGACCCACTCGGTGCTCATCTGTCTGGGGGTGTTCGTGGGGCAGGTGCTGGGTCTGCCGGAGCTCTGCGGACGGGTTAGGACACTCACCCCCACCTCCTCATCGAATATTCTCTTAAACTATATTTGTTTCCTGGAAATATTTGAGTTATTTGTTGAAGCGGAGTCCGAAAGGTAGTCAGACGGTTCGTTCGCTTGTGGGAGGAGAAATGGAATTGTTGATCACAGGAAATGAATCAAGGCCGTCTGCTTTGATCTTGTACCTAACTCTCCGTGTGTTCCTCGCTCTCCGTGTGGAACCAGAGCCAGAGTCTCTTTCTTTGTTCCGGTGTTTTCCGTCCCGGCCTCCTGAAGCACAGATCCGGTTCTGTCTAGAGCTCGTTCTTTCTTTCATATTGAAGAAAAATGCTCAGCGCTCGTGGGAACCCTGGTCCGCTTCAACAACCAGTCGATTTTGCTCCTGGGAGAGGGGCGCGGTGGTCACGTGACGAGCCTGGGGCCTCCGGCTGTGATCGCTGGCTCAGGTGCACACCTGTGTCTCCGGCGATGCCCGGAGAGCCACTCCATGCTCGTCGTTTACAGACGCCGGACTGCTGTTCTGATGCCCACTCACACATGCTGACGTCACATGACCTCTCTGCTCTGTCTCGATTGGCCGATGCTGCCGAAGCAGTTTCTGAGTTTTCCGGACTAGCTGTGATCTGCTGTTTTTCTTTCCCCAGGAAGACCGCTGGAACTTCCTGTTTGCGTTCATGGCACTTCCTGCTCTGCTTCAGCTCTGTGTTCTTCCGTTTCTACCTGAAAGCCCCAGGTTCCTCCTGATGGAGCGCCGCGACCAGGTCCGAGCAGAGAGAGGTGAAGACTGCTTTCACAGCCTCAAATAAAAACTGAATCGCGTGATAAACGTAGTTCTGATGCTCGCTCTCCAGCGTTCCAGCGGTTCCTGGGTCGAGAGGATGTGAGCGCCGAGCTGGAGGAGGCTCACGCTGAGAGTCGCACCCAGAGCACTAGCACCCCGGCGTCGGTGCTGCAGCTGCTCCGCTCGGGGTCCCTGCGCTGGCAGAGCATCACCGTCGTCACCGTCATGGCCTGCTATCAGCTCTGCGGCCTGAACGCTGTACTGGCTAGAGATGACCTGCTCGCGCTAATCACACCGCTAGCTCTCTGTGAACCGCACTGCTAATGTTCTGGACGTGTGTGTGTGTGTGTGTGTAGATCTGGTACTACACCAGCGGCATCCTGGAGGCGGCAGGGTTCCAGGAGAAGCTCATCCCGTACGTCACCCTCAGCACCGGAGCCGTGGAGACGCTGGCGGCCGTCGTGTCGGTGAGATGTTCAGCAGCGCCGTGCTCCAGCTCCTCTCAGGGACGAGGGTCCTGGTTCGAGTCCCCGCGGGACCGCATGTGTTTTTTTGAGCAGCGTTTTAAAAAAAAACAACCTATTTAAAATCTTAAAATGCAGTATTCCAAATTATCGTCCAAACTTCATGAACTCTGTAGAGGTCCTCTTGACGCCTTCAGCACATGACCAACCGCCACACCCCGCTCCTCCGGGTGTCGAGTTCAACTGAAAACGAAGCATCTTTGTTCAAGCGTTCGCTTCCTCGTTCGTTTGGAACACGGAGTATATTTGCTGTTGCAGGCGGAGAAGGGTTTCTGGTGTAGCTGCGTGATTCATCGTGTTGTAGTTAAATATAATCCGCCGAATGTGGTTACCCTCTAAAAGAGAGCGACCCGTGAACGCTTGGGTCGATGGTCGTGAAAAGTCAGGTATAGCGGATGGTGCGCCACACACATATGTCGTCATTTCCCAACTTCCCACTCTCTCTACCCACATCTCTTCCTGTCTCCTTACTCTCCTATCATCCCCAATAAATTATGCGATTTGTGAAAAAGTAAGCTACCATATTCATCCGTGTACAGCCGTCCTGGTGAAGCGACTTGTTTGATTCCTAAAATGTGTTCAATTTCACTTTATGAATTGTCCAGAGAACCTGCTGTGAGGCTCGCTGAGGTCAGATCCTCACTCGCGCCGCATCTCTGTAGTTCTACCAGGTTCTGGGTCTGATCAGAGCATCTGTTTCAGGGGCTTGTGATCGAGAGGGTCGGGCGACGGCCGCTCCTGATCTTCGGTTTCTCAGCCATGGCCGTGTTCTTCAGCCTGCTCACCGTCTGCCTGCACTTCCAGGTTCAGCAGCCCAACACACACCTTTTTGAACAAATCAATCCTTTTGTTTACAGAGCCGTGCAGATGTTCGTTTGGTCGTGTGCTTGTTCACATTGTTTGAGTGTTTGGTCATGTGACCTCAGATCTCTGTGTTCCATGTGCACCTCATCTTGTGTTTGCGTGTAGGAACGCTACTTCTGGATTCCATACCTCAGCTTCATCTCCATCCTTCTACTCATCGCCTCCTTCTGCTCTGGCCCAGGTTCGTCTCTCTCTCTCTCTCTCTCTCTGTCTGTCTCTGTTGCATGTTATTTAGGCACTGCTCCAGATGTGCAGGAATCAAGGCAGAACATCGAGGCTAATGTTTATAATTAGAGGAACATTGTGGAACATTCTCAAACTCTTGCTAATCTTTCAGAGCGCTGTGCTCCCATCCCTCCATCCACACGGAGAGAGAGAGAGAGAGAGGGAGAGGGAGAGAGAGACACAGAGAGAGAGACACAGAGGGAGAGAGAGACACAGAGGGAGAGAGAGAGAGACAGAGAGAGAGAGAGAGAGAGACACAGAGAGAGAGAGAGACACAGAGAGAGAGAGAGAGAGAGAGAGAGAGAGATCTGTGCTAATGTGATTGGTTCGGTCACTCAGAAACATGGCTTGGAGGGAGTCCGATGAACTGAAGCTTACAGTGACATGAGTGACGGAAGATTCATCCAATCAGGAGTGAGAACACAGGCAGAGCCCGCCTACACTCGTTGGAGCTGCTCCAGAGGAGTGAAGTCTAGTCAGATGTATTTCTCTAGCGCTTTCCTGGAGGAGAAGGAGGAGGAGTCGGTTGTAGGATGAGCATGTTTCAGTTCAACAGTATTTAAATTATGTTTAATGACAATCAGGTAAAAAGTTTAATTCGTCTAGGGCACATGTTTTAGACGAGGCCTGAAGCATTGCAGTATGGGGGGGGGGGAGCTTCATGTAGAACCCTCATCCTAGTGATGTTTCTGTGGCTCTGGAGAAAGAGAGTTTGTTCACATTAGTTAGAGACCTGTGTCTGAGGAGCAGGAGGAGACGGTGCTCCATCTGTTAGTGAAGGCAGAACCGGATCGGCTCCTCTTTCATTGAAAACACCTCCAACGCTCTCTCTCTCTCTCTCCCTCTCCCTCAGGTGGTGTTCCGTTCGTGCTGACCGGAGAGCTGTTTGAGCAGAAGTATCGTCCGGCGGCGTTCATGATCGCCGGCTCTGTTAACTGGATCTGTAACTTTGCCGTGGGGCTGCTCTTCCCCTTCATACAGGTCTCTCTCTCTCCCTCCCTCTCTCTCTCTCTCGTTCACTCGTACAGGAAGCTGAATGCTGGCTAAACTGGGGGTTATCGATTTGTTAGAACTGAGGACTGGTGTGCGGCTGCGTGACCTCTAGCTCGGCGTGGTCTGCAGCGCTCCAGCCCTGACCTTGTTCTCCAGCTAAATCCACAAACCCCCGGCAGGGCAGTAATCACCGGAACAATGCGCGTAGAGCTTCAGACTCGCACAAACCCAGCCTCGTGAGCTCAGGAGCTGCGTCTGTGGGGCTGCTGCCGTAATCCCCTGCAGGACGCAATCTTTTTGATATTGAAATGATGAGATTGATTATTAATGTTGACCCCAGCGATGGAGAACCGGCTAATCCTGTCCACGTAACAATAGCGCTGCTAGGTTTTCAGGTCGATTCTCAAGCTGTTGCCTCCAGGGGGTGACTCTGCTGTGTGTTGTGTGCAGGAGGCGCTGCAGAGTTTCTCCTTCCTGCTCTTCATGGTGGTGTGCATCTCAGCCGCTGTGTTCCTGCTGCTGGTGCTGCCCGAGACCAAGAACAAGACCTTCCTGGAGATCAGCCGCAGCTTCCAGCGCATCAACAGAGCTGGCCGGCAGGACCTGGACCCGGAGCGTGAGATGAAGAACGTGCTGGAGAACGGAGATATGGAGACCTCTCTTTGAGACCCTCTGATCAAAGCGTCTGGAGAGAGACATGAGGAGCCACGAGGGTGAACGCTCCTCTTTACCTCCGCTCTGCAGCTTTAGAACCTTTCACTCATGAGGGAGCGGTGACTGCTTGTGGCTCTGAGATGGACTCGAGTCTGGCCCCAAGGACTCCTCAGAGCTCACCTGGAGGAGCCCATGCTCCCCCGCTCACGGAACCCCGCTTAAGCTTTGATTGAAACAAATGTTGTTTTACAATAAAAAGTTCAGGTAAAAAAAATAAAATTTCTGAAATGTGTCCTTGACCCCGGAGCGGCGCTGGAGGGTTAAACGTGAGGCGGGAGATGAGCCGTGGAGCAGGACCGCGGCGTTCTGCTGCTGCACTCCACTGTTACTCTGAGAGTAATCCTCTCCGTAGAGTACTGTACTGTTCTAACATTCTACGAGTGTTCCAGTTACACAACAGTAGAAAGATAGATAGAGGGAGGAGTAAGATTTGGTTTTAATAAAGTCTCTCTCTCAGCAGGTGACGAACAGAGCACAAGCGAAACACACTCCACAACACTTTCGCAGAGCAGCAGTACGACTCACACTGATACAAACAACATCGGCAAATAAAAATAAAAACCAGATTTCACAGAGGCCACGGGGTGCTTGGATAATTCCCTGCTCAGAGCCGTAACCGCAGGATTTCAGCAGATCAAGAGTGAACCTCTTCAGGATCCAGCCCGTACAGTTCCCCCAGACCTCACTCATGAGGTTCCTTCTCATGTGAGGAACATGTTCCTCTCGCTCGCTCTCTCTCTCTCTCTCTCTGCACTTTAACACCACATTAAACAGAAAAAGCAACATTGTTTTTTTTTTTTTACACTCTCAAAAGCACAGCCTCAACCTCAATGTTTGATCAGCTCTTGCTCTCCGGGGCAGTCGCAGCAGATGATGGATCATCAGACCCGAGAGACACTTCACGAGCTCTGACTCGACACCTCAGCTCAGACTGATGGAGATGGAGAGCGTTTCTCAAGAGCTTTCTACTCGCAGCGGTGACGTCACAGGAGAAGCAGTCAGAGGCCGGCGGTCTCTCCTCGAGCTCAGGGGTCTGAAGCCGACTCCTGCAGAAGCACCAACAACAATAGTGCGCTCAGCAGCTTACTCTAGGGGTTTGGTCAATTTAACTGAAACAGCAGGATCATATGTGAGCAAGAGCTGAACAGTTTATTTACTGACGTAATTTATCTATGAAACGTCTATTATGTGACCTCCTCCTCTAGATGCTGCAGGAGATGTCTGCTGCTGCTGGTCCCTGGTTCTCCCCAAACCCCCTCTGTGGCTCCTCGGAGTCTCCATCGCTGCTCCTTTCAGCTCAGATCCTCTGCTGGTTCTCACTCAGAAGTGTCTCCTCTCCGGCTCGTTCTCCGGGTCCGGGCTCGCACCCAAGGGGAACGCCTGTGCGGCCGGCCGCTCGTTGGTAAGGTTGGGTGTCTCCACGGGCGTGGGCGCGTCAGAGCGGCAGCGCAGAAGGCGCGAGAATCCCGCGCGGAACTCCGCGTTGAAGGCGTAGATCACTGGGTTGAGCGCAGAGTTGCTCCAGCCGAACCACACGAACACGTCGAATGTCGCGTCGCTGACGCACGGCAGCCCCACGGGCGGATGCGCGCTCCCACGACAGAACGGGAGCACGCAGTTGAGCACGAAGAACGGGAGCCAGCAGCACACAAACGCGCCCACGATCACCGACAGGGTCTTGAGCACGCGGGTCTCGCGGCGGAGCGTCGTCCTCAGGCTCCGGTGCCGCTGCGCCGTCAGCCGGTCCACTGCGCGTTCAAGCGACGCGATGCGCCTGATCTGCGCCTGCGCGATGCGGTAGATGCGCACGTAGGTGACGACGATGATGGTGACGGGGATGTAGAAGCTGATGAGCGACGACGCGATCGCGTACTCGCGGCTCAGGCTGGAGTCGCACGCTGTGGCGTCTCCGGAGCGCTCGTGGCGCGCCCCCGTGGCCCTGTGCCAGTCCATCTGCACCGGGAGCGCGGACACGAGCACCGACAGCGTCCAGGCTGCGGCGATCATCGCGCATGCGGCGCGTGGTGTCATGTCGCGCTGGTAACGGAAGGGGCTGCTGAGCGCGCAGTAGCGGTCCACGCTGATGATGCACAGGTTCAGGATCGACGCGGTGGAGCACGTGATGTCCAGTGCCACCCAGGCGTCGCAGAACGCCCCGAACGGCCAGAAGCCCGCCACCTCCGCCGCCGCCTTCCACGGCATGACGAGCGCCGCCAGCAGCAGGTCCGAGGCCGCGAGCGACGCGATGAACAGGTTCGTGACGCGGCCGCGCAGACAGCGTAAGCGGAGCACCGCGGCGAACACCAGCGCGTTCCCAAGCAGCGTCCAGAAGATGAGCGCGCAGAGCAGCCCGCCGGTGACCGCGCGCTGTAGCGCACCCCGGAGCACGGGCTCGGACCCGACTGGCGCGCGCTCAAGCGTCACCATCGGGTACCGGGATGGCTCTCCGTGAGTTTCCTTGTGCCCGGGAGTCCCGCATGGCGAGCGGCGGGCGGGCGAAAGAGAGAGAGAGAGCGTGTATTCCCCACAGCAGCCAGAGCTCTACTGCGTGCCTCAGAGCCGAGCAGAGCTGGTGGAGGGGGAGGAGGGGGGCAGCTGGGTAAGAGACGGTGAGAGAGAGCATCAGCTGGGAGAAACTGAAAGAGGGAGAGAGAGAAAATCTCTTGTTCCCCAGAGCTGCCCCTCAAACCAAACGTTTATTCGAGGGTTTTCTGTTCCGTCGTTTAAATGATTATTTTTCAGCGTCGAGGCTTCACTGCCTCCATGTGATCACAGAGATGGAGCATAAAAGTCTACTCCTGCATTACATCTGAGAGCTCTGGAGCCTCAGCCGCGGTCCAGGGGTTTCTCTCTGTGGTGCTCGGTAGAGAATAACAAGAGGAGCAGCCTGGATCTCCACAGGGCTTTATTAGGGTTTCTCTCACGCGGAAACAATGGCATCACAGTGAAAAACAGAAAAAATAAACCATAACCAGCGACAGACGGAGACAGCTGTTCAGACGAGAGGCTGCGGAGCAACACTGGCCTTCTTAAAGTTCAGAAAACTTCGCTTCTTCTTCTTCCTCTCCGAGGGAGGAGCACAGCGAAACACAAACAGACGAGCCTGGAACTCCTCATCCCTGTCTGCAGGCCACGCCCCCTCGTTACCATTTCTGTCAGTGATGGTACTGGTTTGAGCCCCGCCCTCTGGACATAGCTCCGTGTTATCTCCACTTACAGACTCACAAGCTCTGTGCTCATGCCACACCCCCTCATTATCACAGGCCAAGGAAATGAGACTGTTCAGAGGCCACACCCCCTCATCACCTTTTACAGAGCATTCTGTCGCACCCCCCAAAGACCTTGCGCCCTCATTATAATCCCTCACGGAGACCAGATGTACATCAGCCCCACCCACAGTCTCATTACAACTGCTTGTAGACTCATAACCCACACCCTGAGGCCACACCCCCTCCTTACAATCTCCACCCACAGACCACAATCCTTTATTAATGTCATTGAGAGAATTGTCCAAGTTAGGCTCCACCTCTTCATTTCCTGATGCAGTGATGGCACTCTTGCTAGCCCCCACCTCATCATCAGGTGATACGGTGATGTCACTCAGTCCCTGGCTTAGCTCCACCCCCTCATTCACTCCATTCCTCTTGAATCTGCGCTGGAGGAGGACTAGAGCAGTGAAACCAAGAGCAGAGAGGAGGAGAGTGAGGAGGAAACACACCCAGAAGATCCGGAGTAGTAGTGCCATCTCCACCTGAGAGAGAGAGAGAGAGAGAGAGAGTCAGCACTTCATCAGGCCAAGGACCGAAGGGGTGAGAGAGTGATGGAACCAGCACCTGCTCAGGTGTGATCAACATCAGGCTGAGGATGGTCTCCACTGAACCAGACTGAAGCTCCCTCTAAAACAATTGGACCGTGGAAGACACGAGAGGGCAGACAGACAGACAGACAGACAGGGTTAGGGTTTGAAACAGGACAGACAGACAGGTCAGTGTGTCCTAATCTTTGATTTTGCTCCTCTGAATTGTTTTACTGGATAAACACTTGTTTTTTTCATGAATAACTTTAAGATATTTGCATTTTGAGTCCCTTAAATGTTTCTGTTCCACCACTGGTAAATATATGAGAATCTTAGCGTCCGCACACACTCCTGCCCCGCACCCCGAGCGTTGGGTCCTGCGGGAAATCAGGTCTCTACCTGGGAGCTGCTGTAAGAGAGGAGCGCTGGGAGGTTCAGAGTCTGCTGTCCATCAGGGTTCACTTTGATCCTGTAGTAGAACACACTCTCCGAGCCGGCTGCGCACACACACACACACACACGCACACACACACACACACACACACACGCGCACACACAAGCTCTTATAAGTTAAACCATTCCTGTTTATATTATGTCAACTGCACTGTCTTGCACTACACATTTTTTGCACTCTTACTGCATTTGTGCCTTCATTATATGTCCTGTATTTTGTGTGTGCCTCATTGTAGGTACATTTTTTTTACACTTTATATTTAACTTTAGTTTTTAGTTATATGTTATATGTTGCGGAGTGAAGAGAGACGCAATTTCGATTCTCTGTATGTCTCAGATAGCAGAATTGACAATAAAGCTGACTTTGACTTTGACTTTGACTTGACTTTGACACACACAGGTGAATTGAGGAAGCTGTGATACAGGTACAATCTCAGACACCGGCTGCACATGCTCAGAAGAAATCTTCCAGGGGAATCTCTCTGAGAACGGTTGGCTTTTCATAAAAGAAAATGTCTCCCCAGAAACAGCTTGGTCAACACAAGATTCCTGTGACTCCTGAGGAGCAGACATCGAAAATCCTCCCCACTGCAGATCCCTGCGTCACCTAACCCTAACCCGAACTCACCCCGCTACAGCTCAAGCGAAAGATGTAGGTGTGCTCACCGGCGAGGGTATCCACGCAGAATTTCTGGAAGCCACCTTCCTGCAAGACTCCTGTGCTCTGAAGAAGCTTCACACCCGACACAGAGTCAACAACACACACCTGACGAGGGAGAGGGAGAGGGAGAGAGAGAGAGAGAGAGAGAGAGAGAGAGAGAGGGGGGGGGGGCACAGGTCACAGGGACGTTTACAAACAGCACAAATATCTATCATTCAATCAATAACCTGAGAGAGCTCACGAACATCCGGAGCCACCGAAAGCTGCAGAAACACTCCCAGAACATCTCCATCCTCCACCTGAAGCAGATTAGTGAAAGAAGGAGCATGCTCAGAGACCCCCACCCTCTCCCTCTTACCATGGCACATTTGAGGAGCGAGACTCCAGACAGAGAAGAAGGCTCCACCGAGACCTGAAGAAATACACCTTGATCAGAAACATGAACTCCCAGCTGAATGATTGACAGCTGTCACAGCACCTGATGCGAGTCCTGCGTGTCAATCTGACCATATAAGGGCTTGAGGGCGTGGTCTACGAGAGCCCTGGGGCTCGTTCCTGAAGAGAAGGAAATAGAGAAGTTATTGTGGCTCAAAACTAAACCGTAGACACATACGGAGGAGACAAAGGTCCTCCAGACGGTTTCAAATCTGACCGAAGATGAAGCCGGACACTGCCAACAACAGCACGGGGATAAAAGCCACAACAAAAAACAATTTCATGGTCACGTTCGGCCATTTCCTTTCAGGTTTATACCCCTTCTCATGTTCTTCTTCGTTGTAACAAGCAATTAACTATTTTAAATCAATCATAAGCGGAGTACACGAAAGTTTTCGTTCCAGCGTTCCTCCGTTTCTGTCCCAAAGTTTACAACGGAAGCTCCGCCCCCCCCCCGCACTTATGATTGGTTTGCTGCTTATAAGGCTGTGCTCCCATTGGCCGTTGGCCCAGTCAATCAGAAGTAACTGCCTTGCGGGAGCTCTGAAGGCATCGAGTTGCGCCACCGGTGGTTACAGAGCTTCGGGATGCGCTTCAACGGGTCGAAGGACGCGTGTTCGAGCAGCCTGCGGATCAGGACCCAGAGAGAGACGCGCTGGGCCCCGGTGGCGGGCGTCGCTGGCTCCACAGCCGCTTTGATGCTTTTAGCGGTCGTGTTTCTGTTCCTTCGCTACCGGAAACGAGGGCTCCGCGGCGCAGAATCGGTGAGGGGAAGCGGCAGGATAAGCTAATAAGTGGTTTCCCAACTTTTTCTATTAACGTTATGAATGCTACCAACGATGCTGAATTAATGGCTATTGAGAGATTACTATACGACATGCACTAAATGCAGGCATAAATAAATGTATCCGGTTTCCGTCACATAAACGATGTGAATGATGCTCCGGGAGGCAACAAAGTGACTGTAAACCAAGTCTGGGTCTCTGTGGCGCAACAACACAATTTTAGTTTTAGTGTAAACATATTTCGTTACAGTACAACTTTGGCAAAAAAAATTATTCTCATAACTTAAAGAAAAAAACTATAGAACCCTACCCCAAAATAGAAAATCTAATGGATGTACTGGTTATAATGGATAATGAACGGGTTATAATGGGAGTTGTTATTGGTTTTTATGGCAAGTATAACAGTGTCTGCTGCTATGTGACCAAAACACTCTACAGTGAGGAATTTTGTAGTAGTTTAATTTGAAAAAAGTTAATGGTTATAAATATATATATAAGAAACCATTAGAATTTCTGTGATGGTGTATATGGCTTTGATTTTGCGTGTGTGTTTAGCAAGGTAGGTTAGCATAGCAAGCATCATACGCAAGAAGGCTCTAAAGCTTAGAGTTAACGTTTTAGCACATAATGACATGCACACCTTAATCATACAAAGAGAACATTGTTGCATTCCTTTATCTTTATCCATTTCTCCTCATCTTTTCTTTTTTCCTAAATTGGGCACCTTACAGCTTTGGTCTTTTTCTCTCCATCGCTGTGTTTACTTTGTGATCGACAATCAACCGTTTCCCAATTCCCCCGACGCAGTCACTCACGACCAGTGGTCAAGATTAAACCAATTCACATTATCATCATCATCATCATCATCATCATCATCATCATCATCATCATCATCATCATCATCATCATAATCGCTTTTATTACCTATTTATTGTAATTAGAATTTTACACAATTAACGAAAACCGTGCTAATTATTGCTCTGTGTTTATAGCATTATGAATGAAATGTGTGCGTTATTTGTAAGAAAGTCACTTGTCACTAACAGAGTCCCCCCCCCTCCTTATCCTCTTCATTCGGGAGAGGTGAACTGTCCCCTGCACCCCTCTCTGTACGCCTCAGCAGCAGGGGCGGTGCCAGCACAGGTATCATAATAAAAAACCGCTTAGCGACACAGATCCCCCCACCAGTTCGTGTGCCACCCCCCACGTGATATCAAAAAAGCCTTTTTTATGCATTTTTAGGATGAAAATGTAGTTTCTGGAATAAGGCTTTGGAGTGTTACGTAAAAACAGGTCCTTGAATCTACAATGCGGTGCAGTGCTATACGAACGGTGATGTACAGAGAGTTATTGTGTGATCAGGTGCGTTTGATTGTGAGCAGGTGCAAGAGGAGCACCGAGCTGACCCGAGCCATGGAGATCACACTCCCTCTCCTCCTGTGGAGCCTCAGGTATCCCTCGCCCTCTCGATCAGCGCTTTTCCCTGGGCAACAGCTGCCATCTCTTATCAGTTGCAAGGAACTCCTCCAAAACATCTCATCTTTAGTTTATTATTCAAAGGAATTAATAATACCAATAATATTACTAATAATAACTGTCACATAGAGGAGCAGACAAACCCTAACCCTGCATCACCCCTCTGAACTGACTACCGTAGCTTAACTGGAGGAGGATGGAGGGAGTGAACTGGTTTGATTGAGTCAGTGGTGGAGAAATGGCAGATGACTCGCTTGGGCTGCTTCTGGTTTCTAAAACGGGTGATTTCTGTACTTTCTGGAGCGTCCGGATGACCCTGATACTAAGTTACACACTTTATCACAAAGCTGTTCTGCTTCCTGTTCCTCTCAAATGAGGCCACTTTAACGGAAACGGTTGTGAACCTAGATTGAGCCTTGCATGAGCTCCTGCTTCTCCACGACTGCATCTCACACTCCATTCATCACTCGTGCATATACCATCGCTGAGAGCCATCCGGTTCCACACCCGCTCTGAGACGCTCCAGTAAGAGCTCCAGGAAACACTCGTCACAGGTCTGAGGAGTAACTCCGCTCTACTCTGCTTTCAGTTTGCTGCCGTTGCTGCGTTTGCTCTGAAGGCCAGGGTTGTGTACCCCATCAACCAGAGGTTCAGGGTGAGTCCTCACTCTCACACACGACTACACTCGAGCACACTTACTGCTGACTCCTCCCCCTCTGTGTTAGCCATTAGCAGATGGAGCATCGGTCCCATCATTTCAGGAGCCGCTGAGACACCAGGATGAAATACGCTGAAGAAACAGATGATGATGTGGGAGATGACACCTGGAGTCAGTTCGACAGCTCCAGTGTCCCCCCGCTCTCCCTCAGTCAGTCTCTTATGAGAGATAAGCGGTTGAAAGGGTGGATGGGGGGGTGCTAATGACTACATTTTCGTTTCAGGCCAAAAAGATTTCCATAGTAACCACCATACAGATCATGCTGTAATTGATCTCTCAGAGAGGGAGTCACACGGGCTCTGGGACACGGCCCGATACCATTGATCAGTCGTTATTAGAAGTCTAAAACAGGAAGTGAACGCTCACCGTGGCCCCCCCACTGCACGCAGTATTCGTGAGACCAGACCCATCAGATGATAAACAGTCCTCGTCCGACCTCAACCAAAGCATTTGTGTCTGAAAGCGCTAAGGAGAGCACTGTGTCCATTTTGTTTGTGTGCCTCAATAAACCAGTTTTATCAGATGTCTTGCTTCTGTGATGAATAACTCACACAAGGACTCTGAGGTTCTGCTCAGGTGTTTGGCAGCTCCTTTCGAGTTCAAGTTCAAGATTTTTGGAAATTGAGATGTGGAGCAGAGAAGGTCTGTAGATGATGGAGAAGACTTGTTTTCTGTAGGTCTTCAAAGTCTGCAGCTGTATGTTAAAGAAGAGAGCAATGGAGTAGTCCAAGCTCAGATTCAGCCTACAAACACTCCTGCTCCTGAAGCAATCTGTCTGAATCTAGATGATTCAGGAAAGCCCAGAGCTGAGTTTCATTCAGATTTGGATGAAGTGACGAAGAGTGGCTATGTTAAGGAACCCCCTGATCTTAAATGTTTTATCAGAAAACCATTATTATTTATGGATTAGACATTAATAATTGATATGTTTATCATTGTTTAGCCTGGAAAATCACCTGTGGGTTATTTTCCTCCTCAGGGTGTCTGTATAATCCAGTGTAGACAGAACCAGGGTTATTGATTCAAGTCAATTTATACCAGGGACTGGACTATTTCCTTGACGTTTCTTCATCGCCTTGTTTTTTATTTCATAGTAACAAATGTTCAAAGCGTGAGCGGATTTCTTTTCGTCTCTATTAAACACAAAACCGTGAAGTGTTGTGTCTTTAAAGGCGCAGTTTATCATCCAGCCAGAAGCGGCGCTGTTAAGACGTACCTAAACTTATCTTGTGCGCACGCGCGGAAGCTGGTGTCACGTCAACATGGCGGCGAGTAACGGCGGTGGAATGGAGGTGGACGCTTCAGGTGAGGACCTGTGGCTTTAGCGCAGCTCTATGCTAACCGTTAGCTTCAGATTCACCTCAGCTTTAATAACCGTTATCGATCATAATCATTTCGGCGCAACCTCTTTCGCGTAGACTCGAGTTCAATCGCTTGACGCTCTCTGGTAGCAGATTCTGATTGGCGAGTGCCTGTTGTTAGTCCTGCCCTCCGCTCGGAGGCTGAGATGTTATTGGCTGCGTTGCCTCGACGCGTCCGTTGGAACTAGACAACGCTGTTTACGTCTTCATAAGTAGTTGTGAACGTTTAGAAGCGAAATGTTTTGTATTCGCTTGCCATGTGAAGCAAAAGTCAGTGAAAGCTTGTCATTCCACACATCTTGACAGGATTAACGCTGAGAAATGTTCCTCTGGAACGTGAACTTTCTCATCACAAAGTGTGCGGAGCTGAAACAGTTCGTTTGTAATGAGCTCATGTGTATAAATAAAGATTTAAAGAGGGAACAGAGTTTGAAGGAACCGTAAAGCAGCTGCTGTTGAGGACCATAGTGTCGCTCTTGGTCTTGATGTGAAGGATTAAAGGTGGAATGCTCTTTCTTTCTCTTCTCAGCGAGCCCCAGCGTGATGGCGTCCGGTGTAACCGGGAGCGTTTCGGTGGCTCTTCATCCGCTCGTGATCCTCAACATTTCAGATCACTGGATCCGGATCCGCTCGCAGGAGGGCCGGGCGGCTCAGGGTGAGAGGGTCAATCCATGGCTGATGATCTCCTCTGCAGTGAAGAAGTGATGGATGCTCATCCTCACTTCCTAGCACTCACTGCTGGAGCTCATCCTCATTCATCCTCGATCAGCTTCATAGAATCTTACACTCTCAAACCCGAGGCAGTCACTCAGCTCTCGGCGAGGCAGCGGATGCTCTAGACAAGTTTTTCTCCATGAGTTTAATCACAACTGAGTACGACACTCGAGTCTCGGTCTGACTCGAACCCTTTACAGCTCTTCTCAGTTCTCTACCGCCTACTTGGCTGATTTGCATCTTAAGCACTAGAAGTTAAGAAAAGCAGACTTGCCACCATAGCGCGTTCCAAAGGCATAATTAAAATAACATAAAACAGAGTTTATGTAAATGAGCTCACATGAAACAAAAGACGAGACCTGTTTATAACGCCCATGTCTCCCTGTGTGCAGTGGTGGGCGCTCTGATCGGGAAGCAGGAGGGCAGGAACATCGAAGTGATGAACTCCTTCGAGCTCCTCTTTCACACGGCGGAGGAGAAGATCCACATAGACAAGGAGTACTACTACACCAAAGAGGAGCAGTGTGAGTGCAGCAGGAGGTGTAGTGTTAGTGAGAACTCTTTAACATGACTGTGAGATGGAGTATTGTACTACACTGCGCTCAAAAGAAAATGCCCGTGAATCTCAAAGTACATTTATGGAGCGCACATAGCCATGCTAACACTGAGTATAGGAAGCTTTTTCTGGCAAGCTGTTTGAATATTTAATTTCCTTTTTTTGACTCGTCATAATTCGAATTGCAGATATTTACAAAGTTTCTTTGACTTTTGACTGATGTACACTCGAGATAACTGTAATACTTTATTATAATAATACCTTCAATTTAGATCACATTTCCACACTGCCAGTGATGAGCTTCCCACACACACACACACACACACACACACACACACACACTGTGACGCTTGTGCCGGATAGCCAGTGAAAAAAAGGAGCCTCAAGACGAACACATCATCCCAAACTCAAACCTTTATAGTTAGCTTCAGCGTCACAAGAAAATTACATCACAAAAACAAAAGCAAACAAGATATATAAGGGTAGCAGTTTCAGGAGAAGAGCAGCGCACACACTTCTCTCTAACTCTCCTCGCGCACGCGCACACACCTGCAGGCACACACTGAGGGCTCTGGGGCGCAGCTCTTAAAGCGCAACACACAAACATAATATGGTACAGTGAACGTTACAACACACACACACATCCATACATGGCAATGCGAGTGAAGTGGTTTGCCCAAGGCTGCAACGGCAGATTGGACCTGGCAGGGATCGAACCGCCAACTCCTCCTATACGCCACTTGCTACCCCGATGATCTCTTCAAATGAGTCGTTGCAAGTGTATGAAAGCTGTCGCTCAATATATTTCCACATCTTCGAATTAGAAAAGTCTGGGAGCAGCAGAGTGGGGAGCAGCCTGCAGCTTTACTCTCTTCCTTTTCACAGAGTTCTCAGTCTTTGTGATGCGAAAATCAAAGTTCTAGCACAAACCCTTTGCCAGTTTAGTGCCGCAGAGCTTTGTTAGAATCTCGTCCATGAAATTCCCAGCACTTGTAGAGACAGCTTGATGGTCCTCACAGGATCTTCTGAAGCGCTCTGTGGAACACTTCACAGTCTATGGCTGAATGTGCTCCTGTGGTTGAGCGGCACACAGTGTAGTGGACGAAAAGGGTTGTCCAGGATTGCGAACAACATCCACAACGTTACTCCAATCACAGTCTCTGCTTCTGCTCGGCTGTAGAAGGGCTCTGTTCACAAGGGCGTGTCTCTGTCAGTCAAGCAGGTGTTTAAGGACATGGAGTTTCTGGGCTGGTACACCACAGGAGGCTCTCCTGACCAATCCGACATCCACATTCACAAACAGGTAGGCGGAGCCTAAAGTGAAACCCCTCCTTTGGTCAGGTGGGGTCAGACTGAAGCGTTTGCTTGTATTTGAGCAGGTGTGCGAGATCATCGAGAGCCCCCTGTTCCTGAAGCTCAACCCCATGACCAAACACACAGACGTACGTAGCACACACGCACACACACACACGCGCGCACACACACACAGCTCACACTTACCCACACTGCCTCTGACCTTTTGTCCTCAGCTGCCGGTCAGTGTGTTTGAGTCTGTGATCGACATCATCAGCGGAGAGGTGAGTGAGTGCCAAGTGTCAGAAGCCCTGTCCAGAGTCCGGGTACTTGACCTCCCCTCGTTTGCCATTGTGTCCAGGCCACCATGCTGTTCGCTGAGCTTCCGTACACGCTGGCCACGGAGGAGGCGGAGCGCATCGGAGTGGATCACGTGGCTCGGATGACTGCGACTGGAACCGGAGAGAACTCCACAGGTACCTCCCCCGGCTCCACCTTAACACGGCTCTCACGCTGAGTTCTTTACCTCACTCATCCCCTCCGTCCATCAGTGGCAGAGCACCTCATCGCTCAGCACAGCGCCATTAAGATGCTGCACAGTCGAGTCCGAGTCATCCTGGAGTACGTCAAGGCTGTTCAGGCAGGTGAGGAAGTCGAGATCAGTGATGATTGAAACCTCATCGGTTCCGTCGGAGCGAACGCTAATCTGAATCCAGCGCTCATCGTTTTTCAGTTAACAAACCTGAAACTGATCGACTGAGTTACGTTAAAGAGACGGTCATCAAATAGAGGATTCTAAAGCTCAGTGTGATTCGTTATGCTTGATAGTTGACCCCCCTCATCTCTCATCTCTCTCTCTCTCTCTCTCTCTCTCTCTCTCTCTCTGATGGTATGGGGTTGTGGTAGGTGAGGTGCCGTTCAATCATGAAATTCTGCGGGAGGCGAACGCTCTGTGCCACCGTCTGCCGGTCCTCAACACACTCAAGTTCAAGACAGACTTTTATGACGTGAGCTCACACACGCACACACACAAGCGGAACTGCAATTTACACTCACAGTCTCTCTCTCTCTCTCTCTCTCTCTCTCTCTCTCTCGGCAGCAATGTAACGACGTGGGTCTGATGTCATACCTGGGCAGCATCACCAAGAGCTGTAACAGCATGAACCAGTTCATCAACAAGTTCAACATTCTGTACGACCGGCAGGGGATCGGCCGCCGCATGAGGGGTCTGTTCTTCTGACATCTCTCTCTCTCTCTGGTAATTATTGTAGCCCATAATAAACGTTCCGCTGTGAAGCTCTTCCCAGTTATGTCTCATCTGGTTTTTCCTTTCTGTCTCTCATGTCGGTTAAGACACCTCGTTATTGATTTATTAGAGACTCATCAATAACGGAGAGCGTCCATGAGTGATTTATTAGAGACTCATCAATAACGGAGAGCGTCCATGAGTGATTTATTAGAGACTCATCAATAACTGAGAGCGTCCATGAGTGATTTATTAGAGACTCATCAACGGAGAGTGTCCATGAGTGATTTATTAGAGACTCATCAATAACGGAGAGTGTCCATGAGTGATTTATTAGAGACTCATCAATAACGGAAAGCGTCCATGAGAGATTTATTAGAGACTCATCAATAACGGAGAGCGTCCATGAGTGATTTATTAGAGACTCATCAATAACGGAGAGCGTCCATGAGTGATTTATTAGAGACACATCAATAATGGATTTATTAGAGTCACAGAGGAGTTATTTCTCGGCAGAGGGATATGAGTGCCTCTGCGGGTCATAGAGCTCCTCCCGCGGGTCGTGGTGGGGCAGGAATACATGAGAAAGGTGTTTCTTGATGATGACCTCTGGAGGGTGGTCAGGCTCTGTTCGCATTTGACCTTTCACGCCCAGGGGTCGGGGTGGGTGGTCAATCAGGCAGTCCGGGTCCCAGTAAGGGTCACAGTCATACTCCATCGCTTTATAGAGCGCAGGGGGTGGTGCCGGCTCATACTTCTTAATAACAGGGAGTGGGGCTGGCTCAGGTTTCTTCATAGGAGGGGGTGGTGGCAGTTTTGGGGGTGGAGTCTGTTTCAGGGCAGGGCCAAGTGTGGCACAGTTGGCATGTAGCCGTGGATCACAGAGCGCTGGCCTGGCACCGCGGGGCAGAAAGACGATGTGTGGAAGGCACTGGGGGTCTTGGGAGTTACACAAGTAGAACACATCAGCCTGGGAGAGGGGTGGAGTCTGAGAGAGGGGAGGAGCCACAGGAGCTGAGACTGGCATGGGGGGTGGAACCTGTGAAGGGGGAGGAGCTTGAGGTAGACCTAGTTTGCTTTGGTAATGTACTGCACTGGTCCCGTAGAGCTGTTCGAGGAGCCGCATCTGCTGGTACTGGATCCTGATCTTATCCACCTCGTAGAGCTGCCACACACACACACACACACACACACACCGGATCAGAACCAGCTCAACATCTCACCCTGTCGTCCACCGTACAACTGAACCTCTGCTACAGCAGGTTCTCATAACCTCAAAGTGACTAGCGTGGATCAGTGGAGCAAGGCTGGTGTTAAGCTGAAGCAGTTACTCACTCCCTCTGTGTGGCCGATGCTGGTGTAGTACTTGTAGTAACTCTGGAAGTCTGGACTCTGCCTGTACCATGGGGGGTCGATGCTGCGCCTCACTCGAGATCCAGAGAGGAACTGGTTTGCTTTGGTGGAGTCCACACTCACTGGGGACTTGTCTGCAATGCAGACGAACATCTGTGAGTTTCGGCACACCCGCGCTGTTCAGAGTTTCAAACAGACTTACCGCCCACTTTGAGGATCTCCATGAGAGCCTTGGCCTCCAGCTGACCTGAAAGCAGTCAAACACACTCTTCACCCCTCCTGAAACGAGCTTTTATTGTAAGCACTGATCATATCACGTGAAGGAAGGTGTTCTCACAGGGCAGCAGCATCAGGAGGATGGAGAGCACGGTCACCGCAGACATCTTCAGCTCTGGACACAGATGGAAACAGATGGAAACACTGGTCTCGAGGTGATCTAAAGCTTAGCTTCTCATTCATTTGTGTTCAACTCCACAGCTCAGAGGCTTTGATCTCTTGCTCTAAATCAGAGGAGCCACAACATTCTACATCACAAGCCTCGAATTCATATTCTTGCATTCTCAAAACTATTTGTGTAGTTTTTCATAATAACGTTTGCGTTTTCATTCAAGTTGCATCCACAAGTTGAGTCTGATTCTCTTTGAAGCAGGAAAAGGACTCAAAAGATCACAATTTTACAGCTTTCCTGTGAATCCATAGAGGATGGTGCCAGCGATGGCAAGGTAATGGGTTTGAATACCAGGCAAAGCCAGAACATATCTTTTCATTCTGTGAACTGTTAGCCTCGATTCAGATTTTAAAAAAGCATCTGCAAAATGACTCAGACAGACAGACAGACAGACAGACAGACAGACAGCTGGAGGAACGTCAGAAAGAGAAAGAATGGCTTCTTGCACTCACCTCTCTGTTGTTCTTTCATTGCCTGTGTTTGGACCTGCTCTTTTATTCCTTGCTCTCCGCCCTCTAGCATGTCAATCAGCCTTCTTTATGAGTCTATTGGTCAAGTACACGCCCGGCGTCATCTTTCTCTGGGTGGAATGAACCTGAGTTGAGGGCTGAAGGTGCTGATGTGTGGACAGTTCTCATCTGAGACGCCTGCTGCTTGTTATTGCGTCGCGTGTGAGCCCTTGTCTCCACTTATCACCAGTTTTAGTTAGAAACAGATGTTTTCCTGAGGCTTTAACTGTTAAAGCTGCTAATAAACACATGTTCTGTCGATGTCAGACATTCCAGAAGCGCTGCTGACTTTTATCAGCTTTATTGGACAGACCTCCACTGAGCTATAAACATTTACCATCGTTCTAATCTCCTGCGGCTGCTGCTTTCTCCGGATAAACTTTAGCCATCAGCCACAGAATACTCAGATCCCTGGATGGGAATTGGCCCCTCAAGATTTACATTTGAATGCTGGTGATTGAAATAGAAATGCTTTTTGTCTGTCCAGGATGTGTTTGATAGTTGTGACAGGGTCCCTATACAACAGAGTATTAGATTCTAAATATGTTTTAAATCAAATCTCTTCTACGTGAATTTTTCATTACAGTTGTCAAGTTTCACAAGTGTGCTCTAAAATGTAATAAAGCGTGTAAGAGAGTGCATGTTGGATGTTTGGAAGATAAAACTTCAGTCTGTTTAGTATAAACGATTATAATTACTGAATATTATCTTAATTTAAGGCATTATCCATATCAACAAAAAATATGAACATAACATTAACCCCGGCATGGTGGTGCAGTGGGTAGTGCTGTGGCCTTCCAGTTAGAAGGATGTCAGTTCAAGGCTCGCCAGTGTCTGTTGCAGGAAGCATGTTCTCCCCGTGCTTGCGTGGGTTTCCTCCGTGTATTCCAGATTTCGCCCAGCAGCAGGTCAATTGAATAATCTAAATTCCCCTTAGGTGTGAATGTATGTGTTGCCCTGCCGATAGAGTGGCGATAGGGAATAAGCGGATTGGAAAATGAATGTATAACATTAACCCTAAACTTCAATTGCTAAACGTTTTTGATATGTGATCACAGCTAAAGGACTTGTTTACTAATTTAGTCATTATTCTTATCTTTTTGTAATTTTAATTGACTTTTTTTTGGCGTAACTTATGTTTCATTTATTATATTTTAGTTTTAACAGCTTATTTTATTTCTGTACTTTGACATCGTAAGAAACGGGGCAACAATTCGTCCAATCACCCCAGCAATCAGCCAATCAGATTCCAGGATCCGCGCGCCTCAGTTTGGCTGAAGAAAGCGGGAAAGTCACCTCACAAATTCCATCCACTGATCGACAAACTACCGATATCTGATCAACGATATAACATCAAGTTCAGGCGTATCCACCGGAGATTCTGAGGTAAGAGCGTCTCAGTTTATCGTTTGGGTTTGACCGTCGAGTTTTGTACCGATCGATGGCCAGAGCTGAGAGAGGTTTATTGAGATTTTATTCACTTGTGCTTTTGGGAGGAATTAAAATTTTTATAACGTCATATACAACCCCACAATAACCTCTAAGCCATGTTTGATCGATTGGTAAACCATAGACATGGATCTGCGTTAGAAACAAAATTGTAGTGGACAAAAAATAATAGTTTTATTTATCAATAATAGTGAGTTAATAATAGCAAACAATTATTATTATTATTATTATTTTTTATCTAAGGTCAGTCTTAACCTAAGCAAACAGCAAATAAGGGCTTGCTGTTGCTGGCAGAATGAAGGTCTGTCCGAGCTTCTCAAAGTTCATGTTTTACCTCCTTCCTTTTTCTCTGTAAGGCAAATGTTATAAACTGTGAGGATGGCGCCATTCAGACCACACTCTGCTTCTTAAAACCGGTTTCTTCATGTTTGTATAGCTCCTGAATTACAATGGTCTAATGTTCTGTGGGGTTGTGGTGAATCATCGAGTATTTATTCTCACCGGAGGCTTTTCCTGGGACTGAAAGCTCGAGGCCAAACTCTCCCTTACGGGGAATAAATGCAGCTGGTTTCCTCTCAAAGCCCGTCTCCGGCTCAATCTAGCGAGCGAACCCTTCAGAGCACATCGGCCAATAAAAAGGATGCTTCTTGCAACCCTGCTCTCTGATTGGTCTTGATGTAATGAAGTAGTTTGAATCAAGTACATTGGATTATCCAGGGCTAATGCAAAAAACGCTGTGGGCTGAAGCCCCAGATAGGGGTGGGCTATATCACATTCTTTGGATTCGATACGAAACCGATACTTTTTGGACAAAACAAATAGATATCGATACTACAAAAAATCTAAGATAGATAATATTCTATGGACGAACCACAACCAAATATTAAAATTGAACAACTTTAATGAACTTCATTAAAGTAAATCAGCTGAACGAGAGCAGTAAACAGTGTATAATACGATTTAAACAGTATTTTAATCTAACTGACATCTTCAATTTGTACTGTATTAAAAAAAATAGATATGTTAGAAATTATGAGAAAAATTAAAGCCTTGGAAATATAATTATCATATGCACATAAAACATATTTCCTCTGGTAAAGGAGAATTACCCAAGAAGGAGGCATGTCAGTCCTAATACTGTAAGTTAGATTAAATAAATGTTGATGTTACATGGGAGTAAACTTTAGAGGCAAGACGAGATGATATTCCACCTAAAAAAATGAAAAAGTGAAAGTGTCTAAAAGAGGGAGAGTTTTGTTGACGCCAAGCGTGTGCTCCTCCATAAAGTTGTAATTGACAATGCTAGCTAACTACACGGAGTTGGGTATCCTGCACTCTGGTTGGATGGATGAGTCCATTCAGCTGCGCCCGAGGAGGTGTTTAGCAACACACATGAAGGTAGCAATAGAACAATATTGAACACTTTCTCCTGTTTTTATGTTTTGAATAATGTATTAAGAAGTATCGATACTTACGTCATCAGATCGATACCCAAAAATGACGGGTGAGTATCGATACCACCCCAGAAACTCACTGATTTTGTGTCTGTAGGCAAGGGCTGTTTCTGTCCTCCAGGTCATCATCTCATCCACAGACAGCGGCAGGGAGAAGATGTCAGATCAGTCCAGGTAACAGTGCAGAGGAAGCCTAGGGCTTCTGAGCACTCTCACTGACAGGAGTCTCCCGTTGGAGTAAAGTTCTCATGCTGCTCTCTTCTGGTGCAGTTCAGAGGAAGATGGCGTCTCTCTGGCTGGAAGTGACTTTGAGTACCAGCTGAAAAGCAGCCAGAGGAAAAGCTCCGGGTCTCAGGGAGCCGTGGTGGGTGCGCTCTCCCACACTCTACTGCACACATGTCTGTCTGTCTGTGACTGCGTGTGTGCTTCTCCCCTTAGTCTCCTGGCTCTGTCACTGGTTCATGCTCCAGACCACCGCGGCCCCTGCCGGTCACATCGGCACAGGTTGAACGACACGCCTCTGCTTCTCATCTGTATGACGCGGTTCGCTCTGGACGCAGTGCGCTCACGGTGAGAACATGCCTGCACCAACTCAAGCTCCGCTGACCAGAGTGCTGTGATCTCATTGTCTGTCTCACGCAGACGCTGGTGGATGATTGGCTGGAGGAGTACGGCAGGGACAGGGAGGCAGCGTTTTTGGAGCTGATCAACTTTGTGGTTCAGAGCAGTGGGTGCAAGGGTGAGGATCAACCATCCCGATCACCTGTCGATTCATGCGTTCAGTCAATTTTAAATTGGTTTTATCTGTACCTCAGGTGTGGTTAGCAGAGAGATGCTCCGCAGCCTGCAGAATGCTGATATCATCAGTCACCTGACCCAGAAGTTCAATGAGGTGAGCGCGGTGATTGATTTATCATGTAGTGAACAGCAGTTCTCCTTGGCAAACCTCTGGGTTCCTCGGTGTGCGTTTAGTGAAGTTCATATCTCTCAGGATTCGTGCAGCTACCCGCTCGTGTGTGTCGGCCCTCAGTGGCGACTCTTTCGTGAGGGAGTATGTGAACTGGTGAGCCTTCTGGTTCGCGGTTCCCGCAACAGTTTGCTCTACGATGATTTTCTCTTCTCGTCTTTCATCGCTCTGCTCACGGGACTGGCCGACTCACAAGTCAGAGCCTTCAGACACACCAGCACCTTCATCGGTGAGTTATGTAGCTACCTTCTGTAGGAAGAACTCCTTCGTCTTCTTCTGTAACTTAACCTAATTAAATAAATAAAATTAAAAAAACCCTCTGAAGCACTGATTTGAATTCATTTTCTGTACTATCTTGAAAGTGTTCTGTGTGTATGTCTCTGATCAATCCACTTTGTACCAAACTGCTTGATATTTACTCCCAATGTAAGTCGCTTTGGATAAAAGCATCTGCTAAATACATAAATGTAAATGTCTGCAGCCATGCAGTTGATGTCGTCCCTGGTGGTGGTGGCTGCTGATGTGAACGTCCAATCTCTGATGATCTGGAGACGATTAGAACTGGAGAAGAACAAAGCAATGGAGGAGAGAGCCATCGACCGAGAGGAGGAGCTGGAGAACATCCACCGTGAGGTGTGTATACACACTCCAGGGATGAGGAGCAGCTTCTAATCAGTGTCTATCAGTTGATGTTGGTGTGGAATGGACAGATTGCTAAGCTTTTGATGAACGAGGGTTTGCAGTTCTGCAGATGTTGATGATCTGTTTCTCTAGCTGCTGGAGCACCAGGAGGACCTGCGCTCCATGATGAGTGGCATCTTTAAGGGTGTGTTTGTCCATCGCTATCGGGATGTTCTGCCAGAGATCCGTGCCGTGTGTATGAGGCAGATGGGGGTGTGGCTTCGACTGAGCCCTGCCCACTTCCTCAACGATGAGCACCTCAAATACCTGGGCTGGATGCTCCATGACAAAGTGAGCGACTGAAACAATGCTTTTTGATTGAACATGGAGTAAACTAGTAAAACTAGTTCAGAGGACCGCCCCTGGCTGAAGTTCTCTGACCATCATGAAGCAGTTCCTGTAGCAGAACACATAAAGGTCCCCTCTGATGTTTCAGCAAGCTCCTGTGCGGCTGCAGTGCGTGCTGTCTCTTCAGAAGCTCTATGAGGAGAAGGACTTCATCAGCCGTCTGGAGTTCTTCACCAGCCGCTTCAAGGTGAGCAACAAAGCCTCATCAACCCGATCCCACCAGAGGAGCTGAAGCTGGGGTTGGTGTTTCAGGAGCGGCTCCTCTCTATGGTCCTGGACAAAGACTCAGAGGTAGCTGTGGAAGCTGTGAAGCTGCTGCTGCTCATCCAGCAGTGAGTCTCTCCTTCGCTCTCTCTGCTCTCACTCTATCTGCTCTCTCTCATCGGCTCCCTCTCTCCGCAGGCAGACAGAGGAGGGTTTGAGCAGCGGAGAGCGAGCCGGGGTGTTTCCGCTGGTGTTCGCCACACACAGAGGTCTGGCTCGTGCCGCTGGAGCGTTCCTTTACCACACGTGTGTGATCTCTCCATCATCCGTAGAACTTCTCTAGCTGATGTGCAGGAGTCTTCTAATCTAGAAGGTCTCGAGGCGTGGAGGCTGAAGGGCTCAACTGCAGGTTCTGTTGTGCTCTCAACATTCTCTGGGAAACAGCCCAGCTCCATTTCGATTAAACGTCTGAGAGTTTGAGGAGCTTCCAAACACAAACCATCTATGTCCCAGAGAATGCTCCGGCAGATCTCGCATGGTTGTGTGGTGCAGCGAGACAAGATTCTGGAGAAAGTAAATTTTGGGTCAAAATCTGTAAATTTGCACAGGTTTTTACTGTCCATTACCAGTCTCCACACCAGGCTGTCAGTCTCTCCATGATGATCTCCAGTATGTGGTCACAAAGAAGTTCAGGGGTCTTCAAGCGGCAGGAGATCTCTGCTTTCCACTTCAGAGAGAGTGAATCTGTGTCTCTGGTGCCCCCAGGTTGAGCTCCGCCGCAGAGAAGCACTCAGACCAGCGCAGATTGTCTATCCTTCATCTTCTGGCGCTCTTCTTCACCCAGAGCCAGGTAAACCCTGCTCCCGTCACCCAATAGATGTAGTGGATTCTTTCTCAAAGTGGAGAGTGGAAGCTGGGAGAGATTCTTCACTGTTGGGGCCTGTAACACTCAAAGAAGTTTAGCTTGAGCAGAGATCCTCAGAAGGGTTCTTCACGCTGTAGAGCGTAGGCACCTGTTGCAACTAATGAAACCAAACGGGTTTAGCTCCGCATTTGTGCCGTTCATCCCAGACTTCTCCTCGTGGCCATGAGCTCATCCAAGGTTGTTCCTGATCGGTGAAGAGTCTCACAGCCTCCATGTTCCAGTTAAGCCTCTTTCTCCTGCAGTGTGTGCTCCCTCCATCAGTTCCTCGTTAAGCATAAGGAAGCACATGATGGTCTGCGAGGAGCTCATCTGTCCTCATAGTAATCTCTGCGTGTTTCAGTATCACGAGCACGCTGCGTATCTGGTGGACAGCTTGTGGGAGGTGGCAGAGGCGGAGCTTAAGGACTGGGAGATGATGACATCACTGCTGCTGCAGGACAACGGTGAGAAGGGAGTGAGCTTGTGCAATGTGGTGGAGCCATACCGACAAAGCTCAAGGCGTGTGTTTGTGTGTCTGCAGCTCTCCCGGAGGATCTGGAGGGAGCGGTGATTGACATCATGGTCTGTGCCGTGAGACAGGCTGCTGAGGCTACACCACCTTCTGTCGGCACGCACCGCAAAGTCTGTCTCTCACAACTGAGCCGCTGCACATGATTCCATCGTGAGAGCATGAGGGAGATTATTGTGAGTGCCTTTCCTTCTAGAACCTGTCGGGGAAGCAGAAGCGGCTCCAGGCTCAGGATCAGCGGCGCATCACAAACCACTTCATCCCGGTGCTGCCGCAGCTGCTGGGAAAGGTGTGTCAGTGTCTGGTGCGCTCCTTGGAGTGTTCGGGCTGGCGGCTGAGCAAACATGTGTTCAGTTCTCTGCAGACGCGGGGAAGGTGAGCCTCCTGCTGCGCGTGCCGCTGTGTTTCCAGCTGGAGCTCTACGGCGCATCCGGACGCCTGGAGAAGGTTGGTAGCTCCTCGCTCAGTCGATCGAAAGGCTCTCTGTTCTTCCCCTCTCTGATCCAGGAGCAGGTGCTCTCTCCAAGATCTGACCCTCACCCAGGGGAGCGCTCCAGAGCCCTTTGTGGATGATTCTGATCCTCAGCAGTGTGTTCTCCTCTGATCTCTCTCTCTCTCTCTGTCAGTACCTGGACGCTCTGCTGGCGCAGGTGTGTGAGGTGCTGTTGAAGCTCCGCGAGCAGAGCGTGTGTGAGGCCTGTGTGAGGGTGCTGGGTGCGCTCTGCAGCATGCCTCACAGCTTCTGCGCCCGAGCTGAGCGAGCCGTCAGTCGACTCCTGGACTCCGTTGTAGAGCGACTGAGAGAGAGCTCCCAGGAGATCCTGCAGGTAGAGGGAGAGCAGCGTCGCTCCTGGCTTGTGGGGTATTTTTAACGCTTTCCTCTGGTTGAGCAATCTTCTACAACAACCGCTGGAATGCAATGGCTTCAATTCGACACGATGTTCTTGTGTTTCCCGTCAGCATCTGTGCACTCCTCAGCTCTGCTCCTCTGAGCTGCTCAGGTGTTCTCTCTTTCTCTCTCTCTCTCTCTCTCTCAGGGTTCAGCTGATGATGATGATCTCTACACAGCAGCTTCCTCCCTTAACATCCTGGCCGTCTTCAGCAGGTGCACTAGTGCCAGAGGGAGGGGGGGGGGGGTCTGTCTGCCTTGTGTTTATCAGCTGTTTCCCAGTGCCAGGGACCTGACGGAATGGAACCTGTTTGAGGTCTGCTTCCAGCTGCTGAAGAAGAGTGTGGAAATGGACGAGGTTCATCACAAGGTGGATCTGATCTGAAATCAGCTGATGGTGCTCTGCTGCACCTTCTGATGACTGGAGCAGGAGGAGTGTTTCTGACGCTAGGATGACTCCTGTTTGTGCAGGTGCTGGTCCCGGCTCTGAGCTGCTCCACCTTCCATCTGCTTTGGGAAGGAAAGAAGATCTCGCAGCAGGAGGTTGATAAGGTGAGCGTTTCTGCTGGAGAAAGAACTCCTCACACCTCTGATGATGAACGGCAGGAGCAGTAGAGCTCCTGTGAAATCAGGGCCTGAGCAGATGCACTTTTCTTTCTTCCATCAGCTGCTGCGTCAGCTCTGCTCCAGAATCAGTTTCTCTGTGTGTTTCAGGCGGAGGGGAGGAGCGTGCTGAAGGCTCTTCGCTCGCTCACTGTGGTGTGCCAGAGCTGTCTCTCTCTCCCACAGAGTCCCATCAGGAACCAGGTGTGTGAGTCCTGGAGTTCTCACTCGTCCGCTGATCATCTGCTGATCTCTGTGTGTGCGTGTGCAGGCGTTTGTGTGTGTGTGTGACCTGCTGCTGGTCTTCAGCAGTGTGTGTGCAGGTTCTGCAGCGCTGCGCTTCACGCCTGATGAATCTCTGAGTGCTGAGCTGATGTCCTTCGTCTTGGACTACATCTTCAGTGACCACGATGAAGCCTCAGGTACCCTCTGGTGTTCACCGTCTGAAACGGAACTGACCACAGCAGACCTGGAGTAAGGAGAATGGAGGTGTTCTCACGGCATTCAGAGGAAGCTGCTGTTGTCAGAAGAGCTGCAGCGTTGTGGCTTCCTCCGGGCTAGGGTTTGATCAAACACATAACAAAGAAAATCCCCCGCTAAACTCTTTGAAACATGTTTGGATCTAAAAACTCCAAAAACATACATAGGGGCAGCGGAGGACTGGATTCAACTCCGGAGACCCGATGGGCCATACCAACCGCTCTGACAGACATCTGTTCCTTCAGGTGAGGAAGAGGGGGACGAGGAGATGAAGATCTCCTCTCTGCTGCAGAAGAGGAACCAGCTGGCCGGATTCTGCAAGCTGATCATCCACGGCGTCTTGGATCTGTGCATGCTGACCGACATCCTCAAGCACTATCACAGAGTGAGGGTTTCTCCAGGGTGAGATGAGATGCTCTTCTTCTCTGGATTCAGGAGCTTCATGAACCGTCTCTGTCTGTAGTTCTACAAGGACTTTGGTGACATCATTAAAGAAGTCCTAAACAAATCCAAGATGATGAGCTCTGAGGAGAGCGCCAGGACCGTGTGTATGTGCCTGCAGCAGGTTCGTGGTGTGAAGGTCGAGTTTCTTTGAGACCCTAGTTCGTTTAAAATCAAGAGAGTTTCATTAAAAGCGGTCGACAGTTCATCCTCGGAGCAGAGAAGGGGTTCCAGCTGCTGCTTAGAGGAACGTTTTGTGTTCCATTGGTTGCTGGATCTCAGTGTGGCCGGAGGGTGTCTGTCGCTGTTCTCACGGGTCATGCACCCGCTTCCTGATTCTTCTGCAGATGTTCTCATCATCGGAGCAGAGCTGCTCGGATCTGGACCTCTCAGAAATTCGACTGCTGGCGAAGAAACTCGCCTTGAACTTCGGCATCAACCTGAAAGCGGTGCAGCCTGCCCTGGTTACCCTGCACCGGTACAGATCTCTCTGTCAGTAGATGGGATTCCTGCAGAAGGGCAGCCGTGGCAGATCCATCCTCACTTGTGTCGTCTCTTTCTCTTCAGGGAAGGCATTCGCTTCTCCACCCAAGGCCTGGCCATGGCCGATCAGAAGAACCTGAGCTTCCTGGAAATCCTGAGTGAATTCAGCTTCAAACTCCTGCCGCTACAGCGCAAACAACTGTACGAGAACGGGACTGGGGGGAGGGGGGGGGGGGTCAGATGGATTCAACTTGATTCGTTACAAGATTTGTTGACGGAATGGTTCTCGGACCGATTCCCTGGATCTGCCTGATTCTGACTGCCGCACGGAATGGATTCACAAACTGATCATGTGATCTGACGCCTCTTGTGTGTGTGTGTGTGTGTGTGTGTGTGTGTGCAGGCTGCAGCACCTCCATAAGACGTGCTCCTCTGTTCTGAGCAACAGCTTCGTGAATATGTACCACCGATCGCTGATGTCAGGGTCAAAGGAGGCCACACACACCCCGGTGGAGACGCCCGTGAGGAAGCGCCGGCGCATGAGCGGTCAGGAGACTGACGAATAATCTTTTGTTATGAACACTGCAAACAAGCTTTCTGCTCTCACGAGACGTGTTTAATTGTATTCGTATCGCCGGTGGTGCCCATGTTTCTTTGAGAACTGAAATCACTGATCTGATGCCTAAATGTAGAGAAACATCTGGTGAACATCAGGGTGCCTTCACCAGGGGTCTGCAGAGCGTGCTACGAGAGAACCCTGCTCTCAACGAATCCTATGGATTGAAACAAAGGAACGGTATTCAGCAATATCAACATATGCGAGAATGGCCGTGTGTTCTATCCGTGGATAGTTAACGAGCTCGTGCTCGCGTTGACCGTTATCTTTAGGTGCTTAAAAGTTTAGAAATGTTTAGTTCACTCATGTTTGCTTGTTAGTAACGCCTTAAAAATAGTTGTTAATTTTGCGAGACGGACTGCAGCACTGCACAGACATAGAGCTAGCACAGCGAGTGTTCTTTAGCACTTTCTGGGCATTGTTGCGGTTTGACTGGCGTGCAGCTCATGAAAACATGGAGGTGATGGGTAAACGATCTGCTCCGCATCCGTGGTGGACCGTACTCATCCGTCACCGTGTGTGCTGAAGGAAAGCACTGGACACAAGATGCAGAGAATGCTCCACATTGAAGGCTTTATCTTCGTGTTTGGTTTGTGCCGCCGGCTGCGGAAGCTTATCTTCTAAACCGATGTTTTGAGGAACTATCATCCACGCGTATCTGTGCACCTGATGTTCTCCAGCTCTGAGAGCAGCGCATCACATGGGAAAAGTTTGTTGAACTGCTGTGTGTCTGAGCGCAGGTCTGCCAGCAGCTGTGGAGCCGCCTCGCCCGCCGCCGGACTCAGATGAGGAGTTCACGGACGGGTAAACGCGCTCTATCTCTCTCTCTCTCTCTCTCAGCTGGAGACAGCGGAGCCCTGAAACTGTTTGTGCACGTGTCGTCCACAGGAGGGGAGCCTTAAGGCGCCGGCAGTCCAGCTCCGTCCCCTCCAGCCTCCAGTCTCGCCTGAGCACGTGAGTGTTCGCTGCTAGTGAACGGTTACGAAGACGTTGCAGCTGTTCCCAGATCAGAGAAGTGCTCTCAGGATGGGTGTTGGCTGTTGTTTAAGAGTTTTAGCTTTTGGGATGGTGTTGGGAACAGTTGTGCTCCAGCTTGAGAGTGTGAAGGATTGTAGGAGAAGATCCTGGTTCTGAGAAGACCAGTGGAGCTGCAGAGTTCTGGATCATTTGAGAACATCGTAGTAACCCAGTCCAGATCCACTGATCTCGGCGAGACGCAGTAGCCAAGAACTTCGACCGTTCTTCTGAGATTGATGTCAAGAAATTTAGATTTAAAAGAAATAACACCCTAGTGCATCACAGAGCACCAAACACTCACTCCCGAGCGGAGTTTAGTGGAGAACCCGGAGGAGAGCCACGTAAGCTCCTCTCAGTAAGCCCCCGGCTGGCCTCGGACCAGAGACCTCCTTCTCTTTGTGAAAAATAACAAAAACGGTTGTTAACCATCTGCCGTATTCATCCATCGACAGGCCGTTTGGAAACAATGCTCCTGTGTCAAACGTTCTGAACGAAGCAAAGAAAGATTTTTACACACATCTGCTCAGAGAAACTCTCTCTTGGCGAGCAGCTGGAGCTTCTGGAAAGTACCTGGACTTCTCTGTCGGTGGAGGGCTTTCGTGAAGGCGTGTCTCCTGATCACGATAGTCAAGTGATTGAAAATGGGATTGCTCCGAATGGATTTATATGCTCTTTAAATTTAACTAGTACCTACCCCAGCGTGGTGGACTCTCAGAGCCTCGTATCCAACCTCGTGTTCCTCACCTGTCATGCTCAGAAGAACGATTAGTGTGAGGACCATCTGCTGTCTGTGTGCTTTAGGAACGGTTCTTCTGTTCCTCAGCCATGTACCGCTCTGAACTGTGTGAGCCTCACTCTTCTCTGTGTTCTCAGAATGTCTCTGGGAGCTGAGGCTGTCCCTGATGAAGAGGATGATGATGAAGGAGAGATAGAGGACTTCAGTGATGAAGACGATTCAGAGGTGGCTTTGGTGAGCTCTGCAGTTCTCTCAATCTCCAAGATTGTTCTTCAGCCATCGAAACCAGGTCTATCTAGAGATAGTTTAGATCATCTCTCTTCTTCCCTCTCCTGCAGCCCTCAACGCATGGCTCTAGTTTCCTGGAGGACCTGTTTGAGTGAAGTTCTCTTCATCTGCAGTCCAGGGGAGGATCCTGTTGCTTGCAGCGACTGACGTTCGAGCTGCTCTCAAGTTTGACCTCTGTTCCTCTCTGTTTGTTAAAAAAAAACAATAAATTATTCAGTTCTTCTGTAGATCTGCTTTATTTCTGGATGTGTGTATCTAGAGCTAGGGTGGAGGAACACCTGCTCGTCAGGTCTTTCTTCAGAGGGAACCGTCTGCAGTTCAGAGTTAGAGCATTGTTACGGTGCATCTGAGATCAGGTCTAACCCCGACCCTTCACGAGCTCCTAAGAGAGACCCAGGCCAGAGCGTTGTGTTCCGTGAGCGGAAATGATAGCAAATCACTTTTCCTGTCACATGACCAACAGCGGGCGTGCTGCTGGGAGTGCAGACCTCCGAACGCATGTGTTGCTCAGTAAAAACACACCGCACACTTCTACACAAAATCCACATGAAGAACAATCGGAAAAACAACATTAGACAAGGTTTAACACAGTGCAGCCATAGACTGAATGAACATGGACGGCGCTCTCCTGGAAGCACACACGAAAGGAACCGCCGTGGTTCAAGTCTCGATGGCACACACAGCTGCTAGATACAACTTTGTCATTTCAAACAAGAATTTGAGAACAATTTCCCTGAATTTGCAGCATAGTGGTGTATCATAGATGTCAATCACATGACCCCGCCTCATTTTTAGTGGAAAATTGAGCCACACAAAAATAAACTTGAGCTAAGAAATAATTCATTGGAGTTTGTTTCTGAAGAAATAATATTTAAAGTTTTGCTTTTTCCCATAGACTTGTATCGGGTGGCAATCATCACTCACCGCGGTTTGGCTTCACTCTGCTGACCATGTAAACACTGTTCGCATAATAATCCCCAGAAAATTACTTTACATTACATAAACAAATGGTGAATACAGCAGATGATCAAAGAACCAGGAGATTTATTAAAACTTTGTTTGTAAATGAAACAATAGTTCCGTACATGGATAAATGACCGTGTGTGCAATCATTTTCTCAACAGAATACAGATTTTGTACACAAACACTTTTGTACTGGTACTATTTTGTATTTATTTATTTTTTACAAATCATTTAATCTAATTTACATGTGTAAACCATTTATACACTGACATCGTTCCAAGATATCTCTCCACCGGGGACCCCTTTTCCTCGCATATTATTTTTCTCTAAACAAATTTCATACTAGCTTCATCTGCTCATGCGCGTTAACGGTTTGGGCAGGTAACAAACAAAAACAAACCAAAGCTCAACGATGTTTCTTCTTCCGCTCAAGAGACACGTGACCTTGAAAAATTTTTCGCGCCATAAGCGCTGCAACGCCCCGCCCAGCGCGCTCACTAGGATGCTCCTATTGGTGGGGAGCGTTGAGGCTCGCGCCAGTTTTTGCTCCTGCGAGTACCTCGAGAGTGTTTCCTCGCGGCGAGTAGAGAGCTTTCGGAGTGAAAATCTGACGTTCGTTGACCCGAGGAACGCTTTTGTTTGTCCGTTACCCGCATAATCATGGCGCCGAAGGATTACTTGGCTGAGAAAGGTAAGATTTGACTTGTTGAAGTTCCGCGCGCGCTTCAGATCTTCGATGAGGGATTCTCCGATACGTAGCTCGGAGAGCGGGTTTGGAAACAGGTTTGGCGCTCACTATAAAGGTGTTTCCTTCAGTTTGTGGAGCGCGTCTCGTGCTGGGGTTCAGGTTATGGCATTTCCGAGTTCCCGCTCTTGAGAACGAGTAACCGCGAGTTTCGCGCGCTTGCCCTTAAGTACCCGGATGGGGTTTCTGGACAAAGAGTGACTAGGTGCGGGTGAAGTTCCCGAGCTTAAACAAATTCTCGCACGTTTAGTTTTTTGTTTCTGGGAAGCTTCATTGTTAATGGACGTATTGTAGAGAACACGGAGCTGTAGTTTTAGGCGGAGCTACTGTTAGTTCATCGGCGGAAGTCGCGGTAGCGCGGCCACGTGCTCCTTTGTTTACAAAAACAGCTCCAACACGCGGGTCCCCCTCTCCCTTGTGGAGCGTTATCTCGAATAGAAGTTAATTGTTGAGAGTAAAGGAGAACTCTCCACCGAGAGGATGAACCTGGCTGCAGCCGCGCATCCGTGTGCACGTGATCAGAATTAAGAGGATGATCTTTTGTTTAACTTTAGTTCAAAAAGCAACTAAAAACTCTACTCTTTAGAGAGCACTTACTAACTTAACTTAATAAAAAAAACATCTGAAGCACTGATTTGAATTCATTTTCTGTACTAGCTTGAAAGTGTTCTGTGTGTATGTCTCTGATCAATCCACTTTGTACCAAACTGCTTGATGTTCACTCCCAATGTAAGTCGCTTTGGATAAAAGCGTCTGCTAAATACATAAATGTAAATGTCTTTTAAAAATCAATTATCTCATAATCAGCATTCATTTTCCACGGCTGAGACTTTGCGACGAACAGTACGATTGGTGGAAATGTGGCCTGGATTATGATTGGATGACTGCAGATACAGACCCATCCTCATCCAGAACAGCATCTCGATGATGATGATGGTTTTGCTGATGAAGCAGTTCACGTGGTGCCGGTGGCTCCTAACAGAGAAAAATAACTTCCCTGGGATCAGTGACTTCATCGTTCAGTAGTTTGGGAGGTGGAGGCTGACACTTATTCTAATTCTGCACAGCATCTGGAAAAACATAATTCATTTACACATCTGCAATCCTGAGGCAACCCACCCATCCAAAACGGACACTCTGTAATCCTTAGAAGACGGTTTTCTGAGGAGAACCCTGGCCTCTCGGTTGGAGATGTTTGTGGAGCAAACTCTGATTGGAATTCTGCTCGTTTTGAACCGAAGTCTGAGCTGAGCCTCTGTGTGTTACAGAGAAGTGCAAACGCTTTCTGCAGGAGTTCTATTCCGAGGATGAGTCCGGGAAGAAGATCTTCAAGTACGGCACACAGCTGGTGAGAGAGGGAGAGAGATGAGGTACCTGTAGCCTCCTCCCATCCCTCACCTGTCTCCCTCTCTGTCTGCAGGTGTCTCTAGCTCACCGGGAGCAGGTGTCCCTTTTGGTGGACCTGGATGACCTGGCGGAGGAAGATCCTGAGCTGGTGGAGAGCGTGTGTGAAAACACCAGGAGATACACTGCACTGTTCAGCGACGCCGTCCACGAGCTGCTGCCGGAGTACAGGGAGAGAGAGGTGCGCTCACACACGGAAGCTCGTTTGGGTGCTGTGTTCCGGGGGTGAGGGAGACCCGTGCCAGAAACGGTTGTGGGCTCCACACCTTTCTGGCCCAGTAAACAGAGATGTGGCGTGTCTCTGTTCTCGGGTGTGTTTGGTTGTAGTTCCGTTCGCTGGACGGTAAGGGCTGGTCACTGTTCCTTGGAGAAGCAAGAGGTTTGAAGCAAGCCCTGGTTGTGATGGAGGTGAAGCTCCAGCTAAACGTTCCTCTGTTTCTCTCTGTGCAGGTGATTGCGAAGGATGCTCTAGACGTATACATCGAGCACCGGCTAATGATGGAGGTCAGGGGTCGTGACCCCAACGAACACCGTGACTCGCGGAACCAGTACCCTGCGGAGCTCATGCGCAGATTGTGAGTCACTGCAGCATTTCATTCCACCAGATACACCGGCTGATGCGGTCAGGCGGCATTTACATCACGGCCCCTTTAACTTGAAATGGTCGCACCCGAGAGAACTTTTTTTGTCCCTCGTTAGGGTTGGTTGTGGTCAGTCGCTGCTAAACTTCCACGCGTCTGGTTAACTGGTGGACCGGAAGCAGATCACACGCCCGGGAACTAGGGGTGTAACGGTACGCTAACATCATTTTCGGTTCGGTTCAGTGTCTTGGAGAGTTCGGTTCGGTTCGGTTCGGTACAAAACAATAAGAGCTTACAAAATCTTTATTTTGAAAAGCTGCCAATACACAATAGAATTCTTGCATAAAATAAATAAAAGTGACACATTTGGGTGATATTTTAAATAAATTGCACTCTTTATAAATAAATACACATTTTTAAAATAAGATATAAAATACTGCAACTAGTCAGGGCCTGAAAACTTCTAACACTAGCAACAGCTTCTGCTTGTACATCAACAAAACTAACTATTCAAGTTTTTGGCTAAAAAGATGAACCTCTCCACATTTTCTGAAGAGAGCACAGATCTGGTTGCAGTGACTGTATCTCCAGCAGTAGAAAATGTTGCCTGCCACAAACCC
>SRMA01027355.1:7130-43140 GCA_007224835.1 Danionella cerebrum
CTGTGGAGGTGTGTAAGTGTCTAGGAGAGGCAGCAGTGGAGTTTAGAGAGTGAGAAGATGCCTGAGGAATGGAGGAGAAATGTCCTAGTGCCAATCTTTAAGAAATGGCATAAAGTTGATGAGCCACACAATGAAACTTTGGGAAAGAGTAGTGAAAGCTAGGCTAAGAAGGGAAGTGGATATTTGAGAGCAGCAGTATGGCTTCATGCCCAGGAAGAGAACTACTGATGCAATTTTTGCTCTGAGAATGTTAATGGAGAAGTACAGAGATGGTCAGAAGGAGCTGCACTGCGTGTGTGGATTTAGAAAAAGCATTTGACAGGGTGCCGAGAGAGGAGCTATGGTCCTGTATGAGGATGTCAGGAGTGGCAGAGAAGTATGTCAGAGAAGTTCAAGGTGGAGGTGGGGCTACATCAAGGATCAGCTTTGAGTCCCTTCTTATTTGCTATGGTGATGGACAGGTTGACAGATGAGGTCAGGCAGGAATCTCCGTGGACAATGATGTTTGTAGATGACATTGTGATCTGTAGTGAGAGTAGAGAGCAGGTGGAGGAACACCTGGAAAGTTGGAGGTCAGCTCTAGAAAGAAGAGGAATGAAAGTCAGTCGCAGTAAGACAGAATACATGTGTTTGAACGAGAGGGAGGGAAATAGAACAGTGAGGTTACAGGGGGCTGAGGTCAAGAAGGTGCAGGAGTTTAGGTATTTGGGGTCAACAGTCCAGTGTGACGGGGAGTGTGGAAAAGAGGTGAAGAGACGAGTGCAGGCAGGTTGGGGTGGGTGGAGAAAAGTGTCAGGGGGGTTGTGTGACAGAAGAGGGTCAGCAAGAATCAAAGGAAAGGTGTACAGAACAGTAGTGAGACCAGCGATGATGTATGGGTTGGAGACTGTGGCAGTGAAGAAGAGACAAGAGGCAGAGATGAGGATGTTGAGGTTCAGTTTAGGAGTGACGAGGATGGACAAGATTAGGAACTAGCACATCAGAGGGACAGCTCAGGTTGGTTGTTTTGGAGACAAAGTCAGAGAGGCCAGGTTGAGATGGTTTGGACATGTGCAGAGGAGGGATAGTGGTTATATTGGTAGAAGGATGTTGGAGATGGAGATGCCAGGCAAGAGGTCAAGAGGAAGGCCAAAGACGAGATATATGGATGTGCTGAAAGAGGACATGAAGGTAGTTGGTGCAAGAGTAGAGGATACTGAGGACAGAGTTAGGTGGAAGCAGATGATTCGCTGTGGCAACCCCTAAACTGGGAACAGCCGAAAGTAGAAGAAGAAAGACGTAACCATAGTAACTCGTTGCTATGGTTGAGAGTGAGACACAGTAGCAAACCAGCCGCACGTGTTCCTGCGCAAGCTTTTATATTGAAGTGCCATTGTGTCAAAAGTCTCTGATGAAGTTTGTCCCGCAAACCTTTAACCCCAAAGCTGTTCATACTAAAACAAACTCTATTGGCATCAATTCAGGTAATCCGGCTTGAACACTGAACTATTCCTCTGGTTAGTCACAGAGTTGTGGTAAACGACAAAACAATTGCTGCTTTCATCGTTTCAGGCATGTTTTCAGATATTATTGATAACTTTATTATTTCCGTTTGTGAACATGGCATAAACGTTTTAATCAACTTTCACCCATGGTTTTAATTGTTTTATATTCATATTTAATTAATGTCAAATGTATTTAATAAATAGCCCCTTCTTTTACTGTGAATGACAACAAAAGCAAACGCTGGAAAGATATTTGTTTAGCAGAATATTCAAAAACAATCACTATTGATGTGTCTCATTGAAAAGAATATGGTTTCTGTTTCATTACAGAAATAGTCCTATAGTTTTAAAGTTTGTTCTGTACAGAATTGACACGTTTTAATGAATATTTGAAGACGAACTTGACATATTTGTTGTTTTTGTTTAATTACAACAAGCAACACTTGTGCAATATTGTGCGTATGCGTGTGTGCGAATGCCTGTGTGTGTGTGTGTGCACATCATTAAGTCATAACCGTTATTGGTGATCCAATATCGTATAATTTCTTTAGATAAAATTCCCAGGAAATTATCGCAATGATATTAAAGGGCCATATCGCCCACCCCTTTTGCACAGACATGCAGAGTGTCTTTTTGAATTCGTATCAGGATGTCACTGATAACTTAAGACTCATGAGGGTGCAGCCCTCAAACAAAGCTGGCTGTGAGTGTGGTGTTCACCATGTAGGTGGGTAGAGTCTTGAGGCTGCCCTCTTCTGGTCTGTGGGTGAAGGGGTCTTCTAATATTCCCTTTCGGAGCATGAGCAGCAACAGTCGAGCGTACAGGTTTCGGTTTTTCCTACACATGATTCCTGGGCCACTAGCCCCGGGGTCACACAGCTTCCTGATCCACAGTGCGCACAGCTGACGCTCTGCTGGGAACATACCGGAAACTTGCTCTCAATAAAGCGATATCACATCTGACAAAACACTGATGTCTCTTCTAAGCTAAGGAGGTTTCTCTCTCCTGAGAAAGATCAATGCAACGCTGGATTCACAATGTAGACTCACAGTATTGCAGAAAACTAAGCTGTACATATCTTTCTTTTTCAATATAACATTATTTCATATCAAGAGAAAACATCATGGAGTGGGCAAAATAGACTTTATCCAGGAAATCCTAGTCTTAAACATGAGTTTTGTTTAGAGAAATCCCTAAACACTTAATTATATAACTTTTGTGTTTAATAAAGTTCGTCCAGAATCCCATGGTCACAAGCATGGCCGTTTTACAGCTAATACAGCTTTACATTGGTCGTTTCCTGCCAATTTTGTTACCATGGGTGATCCAAAATAAGTACGGTAATTCAGCCATTCCCCATACAACCCAACCCTGTGCAGATGTCTGGAATACTGTGAGTCAGTGCTGTATCAGAGCAGACTTTGGAGAATAACTTTGATGGTGTGGACGACAACAACAGCAACACAAGGCAACTATTCAAAAGCAAATAACTGATCTAGATAGAGGGGTCCAGACGGTTTTATTATGCCGAGCCATGATTCCCACCTGACTTGTGTGCCAGTCTGAGCACCAGTGGCTTCAGGTCCAGCAGGAACTGATCAAACTCAGAGTCCAGAGACACACACGAGTCCGATCTGCTCATGGCGCTCACAAAGTTAACAAAAGAGGACCCTTTAAAGCCCCCTGAAAGAAAGAAAAACAAACTGAAATATAATTGGTGTATATTTGTTGTCAGTAGACTTTAACAGTAAACTGTGTTTCAGAAAACACAATACTTTTCGGATTTAAACTAATTTTACATAGCGCTCAATTTAATAACCAACTTATCGGAAAATATCATGAATGTACTTATAACGTTATTAACAGAAAACGTTAACGGTTCTGAAAATAAAACACTTGAGTACCGCTTTGTTTTCGCTCTCAACGAGTTCAAACTGACGATCTGTGAAGTCTCGCCTCACACCTGATTACATTTCAAAATAAAAGTCTCTAGACCGCCTGTCGTTCTCGTTTCGCTGAAGTTTGAGAAGAATATCTGAGTGACTCGTGTTTGTATTTATTTATTCACATCTTTCTGTCTACCTATCTATCTACCTACCTACCCACCCACCCATCCATCCATCCATCCATCCATCCATCTATCTATCTATCAATAATTGATTAAATGCACTATAATGATGATAATATTAAATTTTAAGATATATATAAAAAATTAGAAACCAGTTCAAAATTTCAGGCTCACTGTGTCTCAGTCTAGTGACTCTAGACCAATAATTTACATAATTCATAATGGGAAGGACTGCTGACTTTGCAGCTTTGCAGAAGACTCTCATTGACACCCTCTATAAGGAGGAAAAAAACTCTTTTAAAAGGCAAAATAGACTGATACTCATAAGTGTAAAAGGATGGGAAAAATGTGTGATCAGTGTGTCAAGAACCAGCGTATACAGACATCGACAGGACATGGAGCTACAGCTGGAAAAATTTGTTTGCGTGTGTGTGATACTTTCGACAAACGATAAATAGACCAATAATCACGTCTTGCAAAAAAAGTTTACTTTTTACACAACATTTTTTATAAAATTCAATTCAACTGCCATCCTGGAAAGGTGACCGGGCTGGTTCTGCTTGATCTGAGTACTGCTTTCAACATCCTTCAGGACAGACTGTTTCTAGAACAGTGATTTAATGGTTCAGGTCAAATTGAAAATGAAGGAGCTTTTACATGAGCGTAGGTGACCACATGTCCAGCACTGATGTCAGGCCAAAGATTTCCATCAACATCACGTCTAATGCTTTCCATTGCCACACACAGGGGATAAAATCTCCTTGAATGGCGCATCATGCAATGATCAGCTGTGATGTCCTCATGGCATGCAAACAAAGAATGTGATTATGTGCTCCGTGATCATACACTTTCCACTTCCATGCTGAAAAAAACTTCTACTGGATAAGGAATGGAGAGTATGGCGGGAAGAAATCTCTTTCTCAGCTCACTGTAAAGTGCGTTTCGGAAGGGCAAAGAAGTCGGGTATTATAGGGCCCAACTTGTGGAACTACTGCCACACCATTCGCTCGGTGTCCAATGAGATTACGAGGCCATCTCGAGACTTTGGTCAGATTGATATCGGCCTCGTCCACAAAAATAAGAATGTGGATTATTGTTATAGAAATATAATTTGCTAATTTAGCAGATATATTTTGAAATATACATTAATGTATGCTGGTTATGATAGTGTAAAATAGATTGTTTTGAATGTGAGAGCTTACACAATAAAAAAATGACTGAGAAGTTCTGAGTGTTTGACAGAGAATCACCAAGCCATATGCAATTATTTGTTGTCCAAACTACAGACAGTTCAATAGAAAATTCCCATCTGATGTGAAAAGGCAGCAAACTGTTCAGAGATCTGAACGTTATGTTTAGGAAAATAAAATAAAAAATCACTTGAGAACTGAGCCAAAGCAAATGAGGAAAAGTGCAAAACACTTTAGTTGTTTTCCCTTCATTCATCTCGTTACGCAAAAATCTCTGTTGGTGGCGGTAATGCACTAAAAGAAAATATGCCAACCACCATAAAACCATCCGAAGAAGATGAATGTTCTGCACCGTGTAGTTGTAGGAGTGCTCGCCATCCACTAGAGGGCACGGTCCATTTTTGGCGGTGGTGCACGAGGTGCATTTTGGGTAAACCGTAGCGTGGGTGCCATTTTGCAGTTAGTTTCAGATAAACGGGCATTGCAGAACCACTCGATCGTCGTTATATGAATAAAACAGGCTTCCAGTAGCTGTGGTGCGAGGTAACCGAGCCACGATGCTGTCTGCAGCCCAGTTGCTAGATGAGTTGATGGGCCGCGACCGGAACCTGGCACCGGACGAGAAGCGCTGTAACGTCCGCTGGGACGACGAAAGCGTGAGTGAGACTCGGCTTTATGTGAATGATAAGCCAAAGCAACACATTGGAAAGCTCCCGAAGTCGATTAATTGTGTGTATATTTACACGGGGCTTAGTTTTATGTATATTTCCCGCGTGGCACCCCTCCTAGCATCGCTTCAGTTAGCATCATGCTAGGCTAGCGTCTTTTTGTTAAGCACGGGACTCAGTGTCCCGCCTTCGCAATAACCGCAAAGCCAGTGTCCGTTGCTCCCATGGTAACGCCACTCCGCGGAGTTTGCCAAAAGTCTAAAAAAAATGCCCCCCCCCCATATTGTTAATGCCATAATTATTCTTTCCATTACAGTCTCATTTTTTATATTAAATAAAACATCTTTATGCTGATCGTGATATAACACATTATTTAAACGTTTAAGTTACAGCTTTTACGATGCAAATTGCAGTAACCGTCTGAACCGAGAAAAATGTAATGGCATCTCGCTAACAGAGCATTAAAGTAACGTTATGGTTACAGTAAAGTAACTGTTTCTCCCTAACCGCAAATTCATGAGTTTAGATATTTTGTCATAATAAAGAATGCTTTTAATTTCAGGTAAATAACCAATGTACTTACTACCTTTCAGCACCGTCAACAAATTTCATTTATTTTCCACCCCGCTTGTTCCCTTTTGCGGTCATGGGGGTCTGTGTGTGCACATCAGGCGAGAGGGGGTACACCCTAGACAGGTCGCCAGTACATCGCAGGGCAACCTTCACTCACAGATTATTCATTTAACCTGCTGTTTGTTTTTGGTATTGTTGGGGAAACCAGGGTACCCGGAGGAAACCCACGCAAGCACCAGGAGAACATGCACACTCCTTCCAGGAAGGTCACCGGTTGAGCCTTAAACCAACAAACATCTAACTCACATGTGTCAAACTCAAGGCCCGCGGACCAGATGTGGCCCGCCATGTAATCTAATGTGGCCTGCGAGAGCTTAAAAGTTTTGAGTGTCTTAAAAAAAAAAAAAACAAAAAAAAAACTTAATTTCCCACAATGCCTTAGGACTTAGCCAAAACTTTAGCGATGTGATAGCAGAAAAATCATTGTAAATATAATGTTTATACTGTATATAATAGCATAAGCATCGTCTTAGTATTAGTAATATGTTTATTAGTGTTAGATTGAACTGTTTTTTACAGCGTTCGGTCCGTGATTATTATTCCGCATTCGCGCAAATGCGTCTTTTTTCCTTATTTCCTTGCATTCTTCCAACTGTTTTTGGCACACTAAACTGTTCGATTTCAGTGCCAAAACACTTGTAAATAGTGAAAGAATATGTTTATACCATCATCGAGAGCCCCTGTGAGTTGTGAAACACAAACAGGAACAGCAGGGGGCGTGTCACCATCTCAATCACATTCATATGTAATAAAAGTTTTTATACAAAGGGGCAACAATATTTTTCAATATACGTGTAATTTTTTACACTATATAATATTGCTTTAAAATGGCTCTTGATTCCAACAACATATGGCTTCATTCTTTCATTTATTTTTATCTTTTGCTAAGGTCTTCAGCTGGATAGGAACTACTCTACAATATTCCACAGCTGAAAAAAACACCTGGACCTTTTTAAATAAAACAACCTGTAAAATCGACACTGAAAGCCGTATTCAGACGTTTTCAGTTGATAAACAATACGTTGAAGTGAATTTCTGTAATCTCAAAAATCTTGTTGCTGTACATTTATAGTTGTTTATAAAGAGAAACTTGATGAAAATTCAAATACTTTTTTTGTTTATTTTTGTTATTACACACTGTTCTGAGCATTTCTAACATACAAATAACATATATTTTCAGATTTTGAAAGTTTTATTTAGAAAGTTTAGATTTTGATAGTTCATTCAACTAAGAATGACATGGTGTGACCAATGTCCTGTATTTACAAAACTGGAATCCATTTCAAAAGACTACAGGTATTTGTAAGCTGGCAGGAGTTGGATGGGAATGGGAGTAATTTTGAGTGGGAGTGGGTTGGGACCAGGAATCAATTCTACAGGAGTGGGACAGGACAGGTTTTATTTTTTTTACTCTGGTCCAGGATTGGGATGGGATGGGATTTTTTTTCTCTGGGAGTGGGATGGGACAGGAGTGAAAATACACTCCCATGTCATACTCTACATCTCTCACTTGGACAGTTTGATCCTTCATTATTGGAGTTATGTGGGTTTTCCTCAGCTGACAAAAATCAAAAGGATTTATATTAGAACAACAAGCGTACAATTGTTTCTATGTAACTGAATTATCACTTGAATAAATTATAAATAATGAGTTATTTAACATTAAGGAGTAGTTACATTTATTTTACATTACATTCGATTACATTGTTTTACATTTATAAGTTACATCTGGCCCTTTGAGGACAGCCATCATGCTAATGTGGCCCTCTGTGAAAATGAGTTTGACACCCCTGTTCCAACTGGAAGGCCACAGTGCCAACCACTGCGCCACCGTGCCTCCTGTCAACAAATTTACATAATTCAATAAAGCGGTCTACGGTGACATTTCATGTTTTGACCAGAAACCAAAGCTCAAGTTGAGCTTCTACATCAAACCCATGTGTGTAGTCTGGCTGTTACATCTCTTCATGAACCCTAGCGAGCAGTGCCGACATAAGATTTAATTTTCCTCGCTTGTGTTTGATTTCTAATGATCTCTACTTCACCTAAAGAGCTCCCTTTGAACCGAAACCACTGTTTATATTGCTGTTTATGCCTTTGAATCTCCACCACAACCACTCGATGCTTTGGATGTAGCTCTCTTATTGGCTGCAGATAGTCAGACATTATTTCAGTTGGAACACATTTCCTAATTGTGATTCACCGACAGCTCCAGATAATTAGCATGCCAAATATCCCACGAGCAGCCTGCGAGTCTCGCAGAGAACATCTTTGGTGCCTCACACTGTACGATTGTCGCGGGCTCTGAACTTGACTTAAACTGACTAATCGCATAACTTATGATCCGCGTTAATTACAATTTGTGGCAGGTTTGCTTTAGGATCCAGCGTAGGAGCCTCTGCTTCTATGTTGAAGTCACGATCCTTACTTGTCGGCTCTTTGAGCAAGATTTTAATTCAAGATTTTAGAAACAAAATGTGAATAACAGTGCATTTAGTTCATTATTAGGTTACCTTTGATTAGCGTCAGGGACTTGGCAGGCCAAGTGGAGAGCATCATTTCCTCAGCTGTAAATGAATGTTCTCTTTGTGTTTTCTAGGTCTGCAAATACTACCTGTGTGGCTTCTGTCCGGCTGAACTCTTCACAAACACCCGCTCAGATCTGGGTGAGCACTGATCCCATTGCCTGGTACCTGGTTGTTCTTTATTTCCTCCTCATGGTTAACCTCTTGCTTTTCCAGGTCCATGTGAGAAGATCCATGATGAAAACCTGAGAAAGATGTAAGTGTCTCCAACCCAGATGCTCTGAGTTCAGGTTCTCTCCAAACAATCCCACAAAGCTGTGTTCATCAGCCAAAGGGTTCTGAACAAGTGTGTCTCACATGGAGCGGTGGAGTGAAGCCAAACAGTGACTACTGCCCCCATATGGCTGGATGAATTATGCCAAATACAAAATTCTTTCCACAAAACGTTTCTTATACAGTGGAGGAAGTTCAATAGTTGTTTTTTCGTTCGTGTGGTTCACGGTGGCTCAACTGTCTCTTAAAAAAACTAGGCGGGGTCATGTGATTGACAGCTGCACAGAGCTGACTGACCTCTGTATGGCTACTCGTTCTTGTAAAACTAGTGATTTATTAAGAACAAAAATGATATTGTCTGTGATGGGGTTTGGTGCTATGACAGTATATATTGTTACGGGGAAATGAAATGTGTACTCTAAAATACAGTTCATTATTCCGTGTAGACAGCGAAATTTAAATAAGTGGGCGTGGCCAACCCATGTGCAGCACGTGTGAGGCTGAGACTTGTCAAACCATTAAATGGAAACGCATTTAAATGAACTAGACAGCCATGTAGAAATGGCTCTGAGTGTGGCTTTTAACTCTGCTAAGCTTAAATTCTTGTCCCACCCCTTCATTCGAAAGAGGATGGGGATGCTCTTCGCCTCACGGTTTGTTAGTGAGAGAAATGGAACTCTGCCGTATGCTGGAAAAGTTGTGGAAGTGCAGGGTCCATATCTCTCTGAAGGGATGGGTTTCCCGTCGACATCTTTAGAAGTTTTCATTATATCCCTGACCTTTGTGATAACTGTTGACGCTGGGCATTCTTCCTGTAAATGGTGAAATGACACAAGTCCCCACTTTCATTCTACTAAAGCAGGGGTGCTCACACTTTTTCAGCTTGTGAAGACTGAGGCAAAGTGATCTACCCGCTACAAAAATGTAAAACATCAATCAACAAACAATTATTTTCAACTTTATTGAGAATTGAACACAAATAATAATTAATTATTTACATTTTTTGTAATAACCTGAGTTTAATTTGATGACTTGCACTGAATTGAATCATTAGAACAGTTGTGTGTGACCTGAATTTGGTGGTAATAGAGTGATTTTTATGGGAGCAATTGAGCTTTGATCCAAATAATCAAGAATAAAAATGATGCTCTAAAAAATATTTAAATATTTATTGAAACTGAGTCGTACAGTACAATATGCAGGTGAGGAGTGGCGTGTTGCTTGATTTGGTTGTAATAGAGTAATTTAGAATGAAGTTACGAAGCATATTCTGGGTAAAACATATTTTGGATCTGGTCATTTGTAGACGGTCCCTAAGCGATTCCATGTCAGCGGGTTGTATATAGACGGTAATGTGTTTCTGCGAATGCTGAGGGAAACTTGTTTTGATAAAAAACGTGTTGTAGTTTGTCCGCTACATAACACAGATTAAAAATAGGTATTATTTGTTTACAAAGAACATTCTGGTCTCGAGCTATTGAGCTGAGAAAACCGAATCCGTGAATCTGCAGCTAACTTTACTGAACTGTGACGGGATGGAAGATCGGCTGATATTGTTTCCATTTCACGCTGGTCGATCGCGCTCGGTGTAATGAGCACCACTGTACTAAAGCTACTGTTTTCGAGTATTCGTAAGTTCCTGGTGACTTTTATTTTTATGTCAATGTTCGGTGAAGCTGATCGGGGTTCTGTTCTCTGATTGCCTTCAGGTATGAGAAGAGTTCGCGCTTCATGAAGGAGGGGTATGAGCGGGAGTTCCTGCGCTACCTGCAGTCTCTCCTGGCTGAAGTGGAGCGGCGGATCCGCAGGGGCCATGCCAGACTCGCCCTCTCGCAAGCCCAGCAGAATGCAGCGGTATGCACAACGTACCTCACATGCTACCTCACCTTTAACCTCTTAAGCCCGAGAGTCCCCGGTACCGGGGACTTGCCCCCTTGTGCGTTACATTTTCACTCATAGCTCACTAACCCTGAGAATAACCCACACATATTAAATACTGTTGTGTTCAGCAGAAACTCCTCTAAAAACGTATCTAATTCAATTTCATATTTGTTAACCACAGCTCGAACGCCATGCAAATAAACAACAACATATCCGGATTATAATTCATGACCAAGTTTTTGTTTATGTGCGATATGTATCCACAATATAAACGGAAACACCAAAACCATGACATTAAATGAAAGCTAACAACCAGCTGAATCCAGCGATATGCAACTCATTAACATTGCATGAAGTATTTCCGAGCAGGGAGCGAAAGTTCCACGAAAAAACGCCAGCAAAAACCAAGCAAGCATGTAAATCTTGTCTTACCTTCGCCGTTTTTTCAACAAAAAGTTATTTCCATAGCGATAAGTCCGTTTGTTGTTATGTCCGGTCGATAGCTTCGCGCAAACGCCATTTTTGATTTTTTTCTGTTGCTCCAGTGCTCCTCTTACGTCACCAAATATGGAATGACTCCCCGTGCGTAAGAGGTGGTCTCTCCACGCTGCGCGTCGTGTGATTCGTTAGCGATCCCGTCAGTCTCAAAATGGTTGATCTCATTGGCTTCTTCAGAATCAGAGCTTTCCAGCGATATATAGAGCTCCCGGATTGGACAGATGGTCGGGGGGTAGGGACACGCAGAAGCTCGACGTCGAAAGCGTTTGTGAATGAAATGTTCCCAAAAGCGCAGCAAGATGGCGTAAATGAGCTTCTACCCCCCTTTTACAGCGTTTCTTTAGGAGTTTTTTTTGCTGAAATCATGTCCCGTAAGCAAGAAAAGAAGACTATGAACGTAGCTGAAGCTTTGGACAAGATTTTTTCCATATTTCAATTATTGTGCCAAATTGTGCCAAACTGTGCCAACATGGATTACGCCTGAACTTTGTTCAATCAAAACCTTTACAGAATATTAGTTTCTTGTAGTATGAACACCAAACTTGCTACAGATGTCCTTGACATGTAGTGGTTACAATTGATTGTGTTTATTTGCTTCGTTATAAGTAAAATAAGGAGATATTGGAGGAAACATGTGTTTTTTTTTAGGCGGAGTTCATTTTTTGGCCATTCCAACATCAATTACTCTTACCCAGTGTTCTTGACTGTCAAATTAACTCATCCACACCACTCCCCAAGAACCTATCTTCATTTTGATACCAAGATTTGCAGTTTAGGCCTTGTAAAAGCTGAGAAATGCCTTAAAAAGTAAAAGTATAGGATTTTCGGAAAATAGGCCTCAGGGCTTAAGAGGTTAAACATGGCGCCATAGCATTCCCTCAGCCCCTCTGCCGTGAAACAGATGATCACAAGTGTTTCTTCTTCTGCTGCATGTGCAGGGGGGGGGGCATGGAGAATCTAGGTCCTGTAATAAAGTCTTCTTATTTCTTTAAAAATGGTTAGATTTGTTTGAAGGTCTTGATTTCAACACTCAACAGCCTCGTCATGAGTATTGAATGTTTTTCAAAGAATCTAGAATGAAACTTGGACTCCTTTTTTTTTTTTAAAACGCAACGTTTTCCAGGGGAAAATCACGTACTTATCAGTGTAATCAAAAGTTGTTATGAAATACAATGTGGGGGCAAACACATTCCTTTGTCGATCAGTGACAAACTACATGCAGTCTGAAAGAACGGAACTGATGAAAATAAATGGCATCCCCCCCCCCCCCCTGGAAACCTGTGAAGTACAGTTTCAGATGAGGGAACTACTGTAAAACATTTAGCGTTATGTGGTGCCTCTAAGTTACTAATATCTGGAATGCAATGTATGACTGAAATGGTGAGAGGGGACTGTTCTCTTATCGGTTAACCGACAACTTTCAAACACATTTACATTTGTGCATTAAGCAGAAGCTACAGCAACTGCCAGCCAATCAAAATCTAGTATTTAGACAGACCGTGGCAATGAGGCTCATGCGATGTACAGCGATGTAAAGCCTGATCTCTTCTTTTCAGACCCCTGGTCCAACTGGGAAGAACGAGGAGAAAGCCCAGGTCCTCACAGAAAAGATCGAGGAGCTTGTTGTCCAGGTTTGTGTTGGCTCCAGCATGTGAGGAGGTTCTCCGTTTGTACTTGAAGTAAACAAATGAAGCCTGGTTTCCGAATACACTTGCGTGGGATTAGCATGCGTGCGGCAGCACACACACATTCAGATTCACCGTCGCTCTTTATTTACATAGTAAGATATGTTAATGAGCAGAAACATGATATTTGGGGATGAACCCCTCCAGAGATTTCTATGTTCCCAAGATTCTTAGTTCTCTGCCGTGGTGTGACATGATGCAACAATGTGTGGGCAACAACGTTTTGTTTTGTTATAAGATTAAATTGTGTAAGAGGTTGTCCCCAGGGAAATATCCCTGACAGGCGGAATCTCCTCATTAGCCGTTTGCTAAAGCAACTGAATGTGATTAAGATTTGTTGATTTCCATTGTATTACTTTTATCTCCTTAAAACTGAAAATGGCATTCCCCTCGTAAAATTCCTCATTGAGCATGATGCGTGCCTCTATGGGAGTTTAGGTAAACTCTAGCCGTGTATGTTTGAACCACAGTATGTTGATTGTGCTCCCACTATTAACAATTATCACCAGAGACCGTAATTGACAAAGTTGAGAAAGATCTGAGCAGTCTCCGAACGGGATGTGAGGAGGACATGGGCACCTTTAATTCTGCTGTTTGGCTTCAGATTGAGGAGCTGGGCTCGGAGGGTCGTGTGGAGGAGGCGCAGGGCATGATGAAGCTGGTGGAGCAACTGAAGGACGAGCGGGAGCAGCTTAGCTCTTCTCATTCGGTGAGTTCCACCTTAAACAAATCAAGGCTGTACGTGAGTTTATGTACCTCCCCAACCAAATCGTTCTCCGTCCGCTGCAACAAGCCACACGGTGGGATTAGATCAAGACGAGAAGTTTTCTAAAAGTCACAAGATAAATTCAGAAAAACTAGGTAACAAACTCCGAAAACATTACGGCACTACGTATGAAAGTTAACTTTCTCGAGATATTTCATGAATTACTGACACGGTTTCAAGTGTGAGCACAGCACTTTCCACTTTATAAACATTACTTTAGAAAAACACCTTGACTCTAAAATTTGCTGTAGCATATTATTGGTTATCTATACATAATGATTTTCTTGTCATTTTTTTCATGTCCTGAAGCAAAATATTTTTGAAGAGACCCTTTGTATCTTGGATTTTTCATAACATGAAGCATTTGTATCTTGAGGTTTCTCAAAAGTTTACAGTTAATGTTTTTGAGGATAATTCTAGGCTAGCTTGTGGTTGGAAGTATTATTTTGTGATTATTTTGAGGCATTATTTTACAGAACTGAAGCGTTAGACACCCTTGTCCTGAAGCCTTTAATGCCGAGGCAGCTTAGCAGAAGGGTGGTCCTCGCCGGCCTGCGAACATTTGCTTTCTTAACATGAGGAGTCCTTTGAAATGGATTGAATGCAAGCTGTATCTGCATCACCCCGCATTCCTCACAACACCTCCGCCTGCTTCTCTCCACCGCTGTAATCTGAACAGGCCATGAGTACAGCCCCGTTAATGGCAGCAGGAAATGTCAGCTGCAGTGGTCCCACCACTTTCCTTCACTCACCCCATCCTGCAATGTTTTCTTTCTGTATTATGCATATGTGATTGATTGCAATGGGGTTTTTTTTACCTGCTCCACACTGCCCTCTGAAGGACAGTGCGGAAAAGGCTCTTTTTGAGCTACTCTACCTAATGTATACCCATTTATCTGTTTCTTTCTCAAATACTACCTCTCAACACTGGCCTGTCCTCATCCTGTCTATGTCTGTGGCCAGAGGGGTCTTATTTCACTGCATGTAACAGTGTATGTGACAAATAAATGTGTTATTGATTGATTGATTGATCTGCAGACGATTGAGAGCTTTGCGGCTCAGGAGAAGCAGATGGAGGTGTGTGAAGTATGCGGGGCTTTCCTCATCGTCGGTGATGCTCAGTCCCGAGTGGATGACCACCTGATGGGCAAACAGCACATGGGATACGCCAAGATCAAGTCCACAGTGGAGGAGCTGAAGGTGAGACACTGACTTTTGTTCACTCTGAAAGCTGAACGCTGGGCCTCACCCCCCACCCACCACCCCACCCCCCTATTGTTTAAAAGATAATAAATGCTGTCTGTGCCAGAACCTCTGCAAGCTCTGTGGGTTACGTGGAATAACTCTGTATTCTAATAGTTCTTAAAGGAATAAAACCATAAACTGCAGAAACAGAAAATAAACCTTTCCACGGAATCTGCTGATTTAATGTTTTTCTCTTCCACACAAAATCCGCCTCTTATTTAACCCCCAAAGACCCACATATAGAAAAAGCCTATAAAAATTTTTTGACCTTTGAAACGTTGGGTCTTAGGGGTAGCAGAATTTCACTGATTCTCTCACTATGTCTCAACAAGTTGGTGGGATTTTAAAGCTCTTTTTTTAAAGTATTTATTGCTAATCTATCTTATTTCTAGTCTGTACAAACACATATCAATATCATATGACAATAAAAAACTAAATACATATATTTTTATACAGTTTATTAATTACCGTTATAAACATTCTATTAAAAAAATAAAACAGCGTTACACAAAGTTCCATCCTAACAAAACTTATGTGTTTTTTTTTTTTTTTAAATCAATGCCTAGTGATGGTAATCCCAAAAGCAGTTCTTGTTTTCTGACAGGTAAAGACGCACGTCGAACTTGATGCAAAGTAAAGAAGTGTAGCCAGTGGTTCAGGATTTCACCTGAAATCCTCAAACCATGGTCGAAGTTTCCACACTTTATCATTTTTTTCCTCTTCAGATACCAACAAATTGTTCTCAAAATGTAAAGATGCCAGTAGAGATTGGAATCTGTTACAGGACATAATATCTGCAACAGGGGCATATCTGGTGTCCGTCTCTCAATACACTCTGGCTCCGGGCATTTGTACTATTTGTGGTACACACCAATCAGTTGGTCTATTTCTGTTGTGCAGGTGTTTTTGGATACTCCTTTTTTTGAAAACTGTACTTGTTTGTTTTTTGTGGCAATGATTGGATCATCTTTTCCGACACAAACCTCCGGAAGTACTCAAGGGGTGTATTTGGGCAGATGACATCAGAACTAATTGACTGTCCTGAAAAGGCAGTGTTGGGGGTGCAGAATTCTCTTTTTTTGCAAGCGATATCTGTTGCGGGGCATAGTCTGGGGGGCAAAGTGGCAGATGTTTATTGGGGAATTTTGGGGGAATCAAAACCCTCCTCCTCACTCTCATCTTCAGTGTCCATCTCAAAATCACTTTCCCCGTTTTGCATGGCCTCAATGACGTCACAGATTACATTGATGGTCTACATTTTAAAAGAACCTATTTATTCAGACAATACCGTCTGGAAGGCCTATTGGCCTATGGATGACTCTCTAATTGCCCATTACCTGTAACCTCTGGTATTATAAGTATTGGGATTGTTATTTAATTATTTTCCAGCCCTATGGTTGATGGTGATTGTGGTCCTGTGCCTAGCTCATGTAAGTGCGGCTGTATATATAGATAACTCAAAGCACCTGGGGAGTATTGAAACTAAATGGGAATCCAGACTGTAAGGGACAGACAGCCGGCAAACACAGAATGAGTGAATCATGTGATGTGACCAAGGCGGAAGTAAATAAACAAGGAAAACTATGAAACTAAAGGCATGAATTTAACAGACTCCCTGGGTGTTATCCATACTTCTTTCCACATAGAAATATAATTAGAAACCGTGTGACTTGTGTTTTTAATGTGTTTAAGAGGTATTTAACCTCTTAAACCCGAGAGTCCCCGGTACCGGGGACTTGCCCCCTTGTGCATTACATTTTCGCTCATAGCTCACTAACCCTGAGAGTAATATTAAATACCCATGTGCTCAGTGGAAATTCCTCTAAAAACGTATCTAATTCAATTTCATATCCTTTAACCACAGCTCTAACGCCATGCAAATAAACAACATATCCGGATTATAACTCATGACCAAGTTTTTGTTTATGTGCGATATGTATCCACAATATAAATGGAAACACCAAAACCATGGCATCAAATGAAAGCTAACAACCAGCTGAATCCAGCGATATGCAAGTCATTTACATGCCGCAAAGTATTTCAGAGCAGGGAGCAAAAAAACGCCAGCAAAAACCAAGCAAGCATGTAAATCTTGTCTTACCTTTGCCGTTTTTTCAACAAAAAGTTATTTCCATAGCAATAAAAGTCTGTTTGTTATGTCCGGTCGATAGCTTCGCGGAAACTCCATTTTGGATTTTTTCTGTTGCTCCGTGGTCTCATGACGTCACCAAATATGGAATGACTCCCCGTGCGTAAGAGGTGGTCTCTCCACGCTGCGCGTCGTGTGATTCGTCGGCGATGCTGTCCGTCTCAAAATGGTTGAGCTCATTGGCTTCCATAGAATCAGAGCTTTCCAGCGATATATAGAGCTCCCGGATTGGACAGATGGTTGGGGGGTAGGGACACGCAGAAGCTCGAACGCCGAAAGCGTTTGTGAATGAAAGGTTCCCAAAAGCGCAGCAAGATGGGGTAAATGAGCTTCCACCCCCCTTTTACAGCGTTTCTTTAGGAGTTTTTTTTGCTGAAATCATGTCCCGTAAACAAGAAGACCATGAACGTAGCGGAAGCTTTGGACAAGATTTTTTCCATATTTCAATTATTGTGCCAAACTGTGGCAACATGGATTACGCCTGAACTTTGTTCAATCAAAACCTGTACAGAATATTAGTTTCTTGTAGTATGGACACCAAACTCGCTACAGATGCCCTTCACATGTAGTGGTTACAATTGATTGTGTTTATTTGCTTGTTTACAAGTAAAACAAGGAGATATTAGAGGAAACGTGGGGGTTTTTTAGGCGGAGTTCATTTTTTGGCCAATTCAACATCAATTACTCTTACACAGTGTTCTTGACTGTCAAATTAACTCATCCACACCACTCCCCAAGAACCTATCTTCATTTTGATACCAAGATTTGCAGTTTAGACCTTGTAAAAGCTGAGAAATGCCTTATAGAGTGAAGGTATAGGATTTTCGAAAAATAGGCCTCAGGGCTTAAGAGGTTAAAATGATTTTTTTGACAGCACTGGTGTTAATACACTTCAGTAACTTCCTCATTGAAATAAGCTTTTGTTGGTCAATGGTTCCTTTAACCTCTTAAGCCCGAGAGTCCCCGGTACCGGGGACTTGCCCCCTTGTGCGTTACATTTTCAATCATAGCTCACTAACCCTGAGAATAACCCACACATATTAAATACTGTTGTGTTCAGCGGAAACTCCTCTAAAAACGTATCTAATTCAATTTCATATCCGTTAACCACAGCTCGAACGCCATGCAAATAAACAACAACATGTCCGGAGTATAATTCATGACCACGTTTTTGTTTATGTGCGATATGTATCCACAATATAAACGGAAACACCCAAACCATGGCATAAAATGAAAGCTAACAACCAGCTGAATCCAGTGATATGCAACTCATTAACATTGCATGAAGTATTTCAGAGCAGGGAGCGAAAGTTCCCCGAAAAAACGCCAGCGAAAACCAAGCAAGCATGTAAATCTTGTCTTACCTTTGCCGTTTTTTCAACAAAAAGTTATTTCCATAGCGATAAAAGTCCGTTTGTTGTTATGTCCGGTCGATAGCTTCGCGAAAAGTCCATTTTGTGTTTTTTCTGTTGCTCCAGTGCTCCTCTTACGTCACCAAATATGGAATGACTCCCCGTGCGTAAGAGGTGGTCTCTCCACGCTGTGCGTCGTGTGATTCGTCGGCGATCCCGTCAGTCTCAAAATGGTTGAGCTGATTGGTTTCCATAGAATCAGAGCTTTCCATCGATATATAGATCTCCCGGATTGGACAGATGGTGGGGGGTAGGGACACGCAGAAGCTCGATGTCGAAAGCGTTTGTGAATGAAAGGTTCCCAAAAGCGCAGCAAGATGGCGTAAATGAGCTTCTACCCCCCTTTTACAGCGTTTCTTTAGGAGTTTTTTTTGCTGAAATCATGTCCCATAAGCAAGAAAAGAAGACTATGAACGTAGCTGAAGCTTTGGACAAGATTTTCTCCATATTTCAATTATTGTGCCAAATTGTGCCAAACTGTGCCAACATGGATTACGCCTGAACTTTGTTCAATCAAAACCTTTACAGAATATTAGTTTCTTGTAGTATGAACACCAAACTTGCTACAGATGTTCTTGACATGTAGTGGTTACAATTGATTGTGTTTATTTGCTTCGTTATAAGTAAAATAAGGAGATATTGGAGGAAACATGTGTTTTTTTTTTTAGGCGGAGTTCATTTTTTGGCCATTCCATCATCAATTACTCTTACCCAGTGTTCTTGACTGTCAAATTAACTCATCCACACCACTCCCCAAGAACCTATCTTCATTTTGATACCAAGATTTGCAGTTTAGGCCTTGTAAAAGCTGAGAAATGCCTTAAAAAGTAAAAGTATAGGATTTTCGGAAAATAGGCCTCAGGGCTTAAGAGGTTAAATAACGACAAAATTCAAATTTTCAGCTGTGTTTAAAGACCTTTTCCTGGAGCTTGGGGCAGTAGTTGTTTGTTGGAGGAGCATGAAGATCTTGGGCGTCTGTGGCTTTTGCTGATGACAAATATTTTAGGTGTCAAACTCAAGCCTCGCCACATCATTTTATGTGGCCAGCGAGAGCTTAAAAGGTCTGTGTCTAAAAATAAATGGGTCAAAAGCATTCTTTGACCAAAAACTACATTTCCCACAATGCCTGTCGACTATGAAGCCCACAAGTGGACATCTGCAGTGTTTCTGCATCAATGCTAACAGGTGGAAATGAGAAATAAATAATTTGCGTTGTAATTATTTGGTGTTTTTTTATTATTATTATTATTTGCAGACACAATATTGATTTTACCATAATTAAGATTATTTTAATGGGCTTAAATAAGTTATCTTAAGTAAGTTATGTTAATTTTCTTTAATCACTTGGATAGTGATTGATGGAAGGATGTGGGTTTCATAAGCTGACAAATGAAAAGCATTTGCGGCCTGTTCGTTACACTTGCGTACCGTTTTGGTATATTTTTTAAATTAAATAATATAAATTTATTATTAGCGCGATATTAAGCGCAGCGGATCAATGTTTCTAGGCGAGTTTCCGCACGGACGCTACTGAGTGACGCACAGTAGAGCTGCATGGGTAGCTATGAGAAATGGAGACCCTCCCACCTCACTACGGTCTCCTGTTTGGGAACACTTTGGCTTCTCTGTTAAAATACATAATGGGGATAGACGAGTGGATAAATTTAAAGTTGTATGCCGACATTGTTCCATGGAGATCGGGTATGTGGCAGGCAACACATCTAACATTTTCTACTGCTGGAGATATCGTCACTGCAACCAGATCTGTGCTCTCTTCAGAAAATGTGGATAGGTTCATCTGTTTAGCAAAAAACCTAAAAAACTTGAAAAGTTAGTTTTGTTGATTATAAGCTGAAGCTGTTGCTAGTGTTAAAAGTTTTCAGGTCCTGACTAGTTGCAGTATTTAATTTTTTATTTAAAAAAATGTGTATTTCTTTATAAAGAGTGCAATTTATTTAAAATATCACCCAAATGTGTCACTTTTATTTATTTTATGCAAGAATTCTATTGTGTATTGGCAGCTTTTCAAAATAAAGATTTTGTAAGCTCTCATTGTTTTGTACCGAAAATTAACCGAACCGAGCTCTCCAAGACACTGTACCGAACCGAATACGATTTTAGCGTACCGTTACACCCCTACTAACATATATCTTTTCTAAGCACCTGTGATGTAATAAATTCATAGTTATTTAACATTTTCGAGCAGTTACATTTACTTTACATTTCATTTATGTGCATTAATAAGTTTCCTCCGGCTCTTTGAGGACCCCCATTGTCCTGATGTGACCCTCAGTGAAAATGAGTTTGAGGGATTAAACTCGAGAAATGAAACGCTGAACCTGATGAAGCCAGAAAGTTATTAGTTGAGTCTGATTTTTGTGTTTGTTCCACCAGGAAAAAATGCATCGGCGCTCGGAGGATCCGGAGAAGGAGGATCGAGTGAAGAAAGAGAGGGAAGATCGTGAACGGGAGAGGGAGGAGCGAGAGAAAAGGCGTAAAGAAGAGGAGGAGAAGGAGAAAGAGAGGGAAAAGGAAAGGGAGAGGGAACGTGAGAAAGAGAGGGAGCGCGAGCGGGATCGGGATCGCCGCAGCAGGAGGAGTCACTCCGGCAGCAGACACTCCAGCCGTGCCTCGGAGCGTCGCCGCAGTCGCTCCAGAGAGCGCAGGAGGTCCAGGAGCAAAGAGCGTGACCACAAGCGCAGCAGGTGAGCTCCTGAGCAGCGCTCCTACTTCACACGCAGCAGCTTTTAGTCTGGTTTTTGTAAAAGTGGAGCTTCACAATCCCGACAAAAGCTTGGACGCCTGTTCTCCTTCATTGAACCCATTTTCCAGCTCCCCAGGGATCAGAGCACGCCTCCATTGGGAAGAAAAAAAAATTGATGTCCAATGACTTGATTTGCCCCCAATAAATAATCTAGACCAGGGGTCTCAAACTCGCGGCTCGCGATACAATAATTTGTGGCCCCCACCTTAATATGAAAGCTTAACATTAGTGCGGCCCGTGAGTTTGACATGAACCGTGTTTTGTGTGGAGCTGGATGAAACTACCAATCACTGTGGATTGTGGCTCTGGGGGCTGGGCATCGAATGAGTGAAAGTTACAGCAGCGCAGCCATTGCATGTTTTCTACCGTGTTTGGCTCCCTGCCTCATTTCTATTGGGCACACGCGGAGATTCGACTAAAAGACGTAAGGTAACCCGGACCCATTCTAGGGTTGCACCATTAATTGATGCGCGTCGGCTAAACACTTGATTGAAACTTCAATCTGAGAGTGACAGCTAGTGCAATTCTAAACATCACACAGCCCAAACATGTCGTTTTCAAAGCATGGATTCCAGAGAAAGTTTGGTGAGACAATTTCAGGAAAACTGGGAGATTTTTGTTGAGCACAGGGGCACCCCGACTTGTCTTTTCTACAAAAAATATAGATATTTATAACTCCATGAGGAGAAGGTTCCTGACCTGAACGAGATATCTGGAAGAAGTGTATTAATAACCCAAAATGGTTACTTATTTTTTACTAAGGTCAGACTTGTGCTGGGAATTATTACTTAGATTGGAAATTTTAACGTTTTAACACCTTTCAATGAGCTTCTAAATTGAAATGTTAAAACATTTTTAAATAGAGATCAGGTATCAAAATAAAGATGCTGTCAGGGCTTTAAAAAGAAAAGCAAGCAAGAAAGAAAAATGGAATTTGTATATAATGATTTTATTCTGGAAACGTGAAGCAGCCCAGCCTCACCCAGATTCTCATTTCCCAGAATCAATTATGGGAAAATCGTTAGTTCTTTAGCTGCCCCCAGTTTTCAGTTTGTTTTTTTCTGAGCTTTAAATGATCATTAAATCAACAATATTTTGCCATTTTTGTTGTGTTTGTTGGGCCAGTGTGGATGTTTTGTAATGTCAACGTCGCTTTTCTCTGAGCAGGAGCCGTGATCGTGAGCGCAGGCGCAGCAGAGAGCGTTCAGACAGGAGGAGGCGCTCACACTCCCGCAGCCGAGATCGAAGGAGATCCCGCAGCTCAGACCGCAACAGAAGTAATCGGCATCGTAGCCGCAGCAGAGAGCGGGAGCGAGATAGAGGGGACCGAGACAAGAGCAAATCTTCTAAAGACAAAGGTCCGTGACGAGCCATTTCCTCATAATGCTTTCTTGTGATCGGACAAAACAAGATCCTCTCAGGGTATTTCGTCTACTGATTCTAACTTTAGATTGTTTCACAGACTGCGCTCGTAGTTGTTTTTTTACGAATGTGAGGAGATTAGTTTGGTGGCTGGAGCACGAGATCACTGGGCAATACACTCGATTCCCAGTATGAGACGACCTCCAATACACTGTAACAGGTGAAATCTGAGCTGTGTGCACTGCTAAAAACTGAGTACAGTGGCACCTCGAGATACGAAATTAATCTGTTCCAGGGTGGCGTTCGTATCTTGAACATTTTGTAAAAGCAAGTTTTACATGCAAAACGCCTAATCCTAAAATTTCCCTTAAAAAAATGGAAAACCAGAGAAAAGTAACGTTTCTTCAATCCTTAGATCTACACATTGTTAATGTAATAAATGATAATAAAACAGAAGAAAACACATGTAAAATACGTAATATGTTCACAAATGTGAAACCTTACCTTGAGAGTGAGGAGATGTGTCTGAGGAGGTGGAACAGAAGCAGAAAACATTACAGCACCACGTATGAAAGATAACTTTCTTGAGATTTTTCATGAATTACTAACACCAACACAGTTTCAAGCACGAGCGCAGACAGATGTAGAGACACTTTTGAGAACGTGTCACTGGGTTTCTCTAAGTTGCGCTACAGAACAGCACTTTCCACGTTATAAACGTTATTTCTTTTACGACACCTTGACTCTAACATTTGTTATAGTACATTATTAGTAATCTATACAATGCCCTCTCCAGATCTGGTCGGATGTTCCATGACCAGAGTGAAAACCACATTGTTCCTCCTGTATCTGAGGTTCAACTTTCGGTCAGATTCTTCTCTCCAGTAACCTGGCATAGACTTTCCCTGGGAGGCTGGTTCCCCTCTGCTCCCCCTGTTTGGTGGCTGTTTTGAGTGATTATTAGTCCCTGGGGAGATGTTCCAGGCATGTTCGTCTGGGATTAGACACCAGGGAAGACTTTGGACACAATGGTGAGACGATGTCTCCCAGCTGGACTGGGAATGCCTCAGTGTCACCCCCAAATGACCTGGAGGAGGGGTCTGGTCCAGGGATGTCAGGCATGCTGAAGATGATGATGATGTAATTATCGTTTATTCCGTTAGATGACGAATGCATGTCAAAGCTTAATGCCAACGTTTGATTATTTCAGAATCATTGTAAAATTGTCGTTCAGTATCTGCTCTTATTTCCCATGGGCTACAAACCCTTTTAAATCCACTGCATGAGGGATGTACAAAGTACTTCTTTATACCATGTGGTTCATACCTAATGTAAGGTAGTCGAGATTATTACTATTCACCTGAGTCAATCGCTGTAAAAGCAGCTGAAGGCGTTGTATACACCCCGTTTCCTGGCAGCTCATTGTGTAGATCAGTGTTTCTTAACCATGGGGCCGCGGCCCAATCTCGGTCCGCGAGCGCTAGCTAGTGGGCCGCGAAAAAAAAATCTTTTCTGAACGCGAGGGCCACGGGACCTGAATGGCACTTCCTAGCACTTGGTGGTAGTGAGGCGTCAGTCAGGCGTTGTGGTATGCGTCAATAGAGCCTCGGCCAAAAAACCATGTGGCTCTTTGCCTTATTTAATTTTAGTTTATTTTTAACCTTTTAACCCCCAAAGACCCACATATAGAAAAAGCCTATAAAATTTTTTTTTGGCCTTTGAAACATTGTTGTAGGAGGTCATTGATTCATAAATTTGTGTGTTTTAAGATTTTTTAGTTTTTTGAGACTTTTTACAGAAACGTTGCCATATGGCAACGTTGGGCCTTAGGGGTAGCAGAATTTCACTGATTCTCTCACTATGTCTCAACAAGTTGGTGGGATTTTAAAGCTCTTTTTTTAAAGTATTTATTGCTAATCTATCTTATTTCTAGTCTGTACAAATACATACCAATATCATATGACAATAAAAAACTAAATACATATATTTTTATATAGTTTATTAAATAACGTTTATAAACATTCTATATAAAAAAAAAAAATAAAACAGCGTTACACAAAGTTCCGTCCTAACAAAACTTATGTGTTTTTTTTTTTTTTAACTATTGAGTTTTGTACAATAAATACCTAGTGATGGTAATCCCAAAAGCAGTTCTTGTTTTCTGACAGGTAAAGACGCACGTCGAACTTGATGCAAAGTAAAGAAGTGTAGCCAGTGGTTCAGGATTTCACCTGAAATCTTCAAACCATGGTCGAAGTTTCCACACTTTATCATTTTTTTCCTCTTCAGATACCAACAAATTGTTCTCAAAATGGTAATGTCCTTGACTGGAAGATTATTCAAATAGGCTCTTTTAACGGACAACAAAGTTAGTCACTGATTTTTACATATCAACTTCACCCTGTTCCTCAAATGTGAAATAAAACAGATTCATGTAAGTAAAACACCTCCAGTATTTTTTTCTATGTAAAGTAAGGTGTAAATATTGCCTTGATATCATTGTAGTTCTCAGTTTATACATTATCTCTTATTTCTAGCTACTTTTATCAATGTCGCCATATGGCAACATTGGGCCTTAGTGGTAGCAGAATTCCCCTATGTACCATCCCCATTCAGTCAATTGCTACTCCTCTTCTATACATCAAAAAACTTGCACAGACATCAGTTTTTTATCATTTAAAAGTTTGTTACACATTCTGTGTCAACTATTTGTAATCAAACGTTTTATTTACACATTTTTTAATTATATTACTGGTTTATTTCAAGTAAGCTCCAAGTTTCTGTAGCTTATAGAATTTCTATAGCTAATGTATTTCTGTTTTCTTAATCCTGTTTTGGATTCCTTTTTTCTGTATGTTATTCCTGACTAAGGGCAGTGTGATAATATCTTGAGGGGTGTGGTGCTTGGTCATGTAAAATAAGGGGCAAAGGGCAATCAGTAGTTAGCATTAGGCTATAGGTGATGGGCAATTAGAGAGTCATCCATAGGCCAATAGGCCTTCCAGACGCTATTGTTTGAATAAATAGGTTTTTTGTAATCTGTGACGTCATTGAGGCCATGCAAAACAGGGAAAGTGATTTTGAGATGGACACTGAAGATGAGAGTGAGGAGGAGGATTTTGATTCCACCCAAAATTCCCCAATAAACATTGATTCCCCCATAAACATTGATTCCCCAATAAACATCTGCCACTTTGCCCCCCAGACTGTGCCCCGCAACAGATATCGCTTGCAAAAAAAGAATTCTACACCCCCAACACTGCCTTTTCAGGACAGTCAATTAGTTCTGATGTCATCTGCCCAAATACACCCCTTGCATACTTCCGGAGGTTTGTGTCGGAAAAGATAAACACCATAAACACCTGCACAACAGAAATAGACCAACTGATTGGTATGTACCACAAATAGTACAAATGCCCGGAGCCAGAGTGTATTGAGAGACGGACACCAGATATGCCCCTGTTGCAGATATTATGTCCTGTAACAGATTCCAATCTCTACTGGCATCTTTACATTTTGAGAACAATTTGTTGGTATCTGAAGAGGAAAAAAATGATAAAGTGTGGAAACTTCGACCATGGTTTGAGGATTTCAGGTGAAATTCTGAACCACTGGCTACACTTCTTTACTTTGCATCAAGTTCGACGTGCGTCTTTACCTGTCAGAAAACAAGAACTGCTTTTGGGATTACCATCACTAGGTATTGATTGAAAAAAAAAAACACAAGTTTTGTTAGGATGGAACTTTGTGTAACGCTGTTTTATTTTTTATAGAATGTTTATAAACGTTATTTAATAAACTTTATAAAAATATATGTATTTAGTTTTTTATTGTCATATGATATTGGTATGTATTTGTACAGACTAGAAATAAGATAGATTAGCAATAAATACTTTAAAAAAAGAGCTTTAAAATCCCACCAACTTGAGACATAGTGAGAGAATCAGTGAAATTCTGCTACCCCTAAGGCCCAACGTTGCCATATGGCAACGTTTCTGTAAAAAGTCTCAAAAAAACAAAAAAATCTTAAAACACACAAATTTATGAATCAATGACCTCCTACAACAATGTTTCAAAGGCCAAAAAAATTTTTTATAGGCTTTTTCTATATGTGGGTCTTTGGGGGTTAAGTGCGAGCCTCTTGAACGTTCTTACAATGGCTGGAGGCTCTTCTTTTGATGAACGGGATGGAGTTGTCCCACAGCCTGTGCATGGCTCCTGAATGCGTCTGCTGTGTCCCCCTCAGAGCACAAGGACTCCTCGGACGAGCGGCGGAGCAGCAGGAAGGGCTCGGGCGAGAAGGCCCTTGAGCTCTCCGAGCCCATAGAGGCAGAGACTCCCAAAGCGGAAGTCAACGGTTCCCTCCAAGAGCTTCAATCTGAAGGTGACACACAGTCCAATTAAAACTGATCTGATAGGACCTCAGATCAGCCCCAGGTAAGTGCACCATCCCCCCATGGCCCTCTCTCACCCCTCTCCCCTTCCCTCCTTTTTCTTTCAGTTCTGTCTGTGATTTTTCTTCCTGTTTTTAATAGTGCATCGTAAGTATGCACTGAAGATGGGACTAGGCTGATGAAACGGAAGAAAGTAGAAAAGAATCAAAGCCAGAGGGAAAGGCCAGTGTAGTCCTGAAAAACATGCCTGGAGGTACCTCGTTTTGTATCGGTCACACATCTGTCTCTATAGACCAGCTCTCTTCCAAATTTTATTATTTAATCTATTTTTCTCCCTACTTTGCCTTGACCACCTCAACCTGTTTCCATGATGCTTGAAGTAGCTGATGTCTGAAAGGTACACTTAAGCATCAATCTTGATAATGATGAACTCACCTCTATCTTCTGCTGGAGTTACTGTAATTCCGTCGAGGTCCGCTAGCTTTGGGATGGAGCAAGTGTAGGGTTGGTTAATGCATTATTGCAGCTGACTTCCGCACTTCGCTCAGCGTTGGTGTTGTGAACGACCCCCATTTAGAAATGAAGGATACTGTCAATCTAACAGGTACTCGCCAAGGTACTCCTCCTCCTTTCACTACCCTCATCCATATATTTGAATGCCATTTCCTGTGAATGTGTCTCAGAGCTTGATGTCTGTTTACCCCGGTGCTCTCTTTTTCCCAGTTTTCAAGTCAATATTGCTCCTGTTGTTTTCACTCTTAAAATGACAGGGCTTCAGAAGAGCTCAGTTGAAAGCTGCCAAAAACAGACGAGCTCAGATCTTTCCTTCTCTGTGTTGCTTATGTTCATGGAGCAGTCGTAGGGTTGATTCCGGGCTGGGTGATGAAAACTCGAACGAAAAGGATTTGATGCTCACTGACGTCTGAAATCTTGGTGAAACGTTGGGCTTGAAGTGAAATCGCTCGTTACAAATACACAGAGACCACGCGTGGCCTGTATCTGATTACTTTTCATGCCGAAAGTTCTGATTCGTTATTTTCAAAGCAACCAGTGTCTGAACTTCCAACCTCGCCATCGATCCCCATTCAGACGCGTTTCCTCCTGGAGAAGAGTTCTGTACAGGAAGATGCTCAGATTGTGTTAAAAGAACTCCTCCATGGTTCTGTGAATATTCCGTTGGTCTCTTTCGTCTCAGTCTTCTTTCTAATAGATGATGATGATGATGATGATGATGATGATGATGATGGTTGTTCATCAAAGCCACTAGCAGAGCGTTCCCAGAGTCAATATTTGCATCTGTGTACGGTGCAGACCAGATGTAATAATGTGAACGGAAACACCGCTGCGGTGTGCATATGGCTGTAGCTCGACGTGATCCCAAACGCATTAATGACTTCACCTCGCCTCGATCGTAAGAAAAAAAATCATCTTTGAATATCAAACAGAAAGATGCTCAAAGTGGTGCTTTCTAAAAAATCACTTTGCCATTAATGTTGTTAAGTAATGTTTCGGAGAAGGCGGATGAAAATGGTTCAGATGGTTGGATGAAACTGTTAATGGGACCTCTGCTCTCTTCCTACAGCTTTCTGTGGCAAAAATACTTCTGTGGCCCATGTTTTCCTTTTGGACATAGACTGTAAACAAAACGAATAGCTAAGAAATCGAGGCAAAAATACAATGTTCGTCGTAATTTATCAGAAGCGTAAAGCTCACGTAGATCCGTTCTACCATGAGCCAGGGGTGTCGGGATCCGTTTGCGGAGGCCCTGCACAGTTTACTTCCCACCCTGCTCAGAGACCTGGACAGCCTGAAGGACCTGACGAGCCGCACCGGGTGCGTGTTCAGAGGTTGGAGCTAAACCGCGCAGGCTGTGGCCTCCAGGAACTGAGTTTGTCTGTCGGGAGCGCATCACTCAGCCCGTGTCTGTTAGCTTATGTTTGTTTTCTTTCTGTTGCTTGGTCCACAATCCCAGTCTATGCTGTGCTCAGTGCATGCTTTCAGGGGAAGATACAGGACCTCCTGAAGTCCACGTCTGGCCAGACGGGGGAATATCACGTCTCCCGCTGGTTCTACTCTAAAGAGAATGAGATTTGATTCAGTCTCAAACACAAAGGTGTCGGAAACCAGTTTCCATACGTCAATGTTTTGGTGGTTACTGGTTTACAACACTGGTTTCAAAATATGTGAAGCGCAGTCCCAGTAACTGATCAGATAAAGAACGGAGAGAGCAGCGTAGAGGGCTGTGCTCCTGAACTGAGCTCTCTCTCTCTCTCATGTGTTTATGACGTGTGTCTGGTTTCGAGCACTAATCGATCTCTTTCGACCGTTTGTGCACGTCAGGAGGAGTTTGCTGCAAGAGGAGCGCCTGAAGATCTCCATCCCACAGACTCCTGCGCTGCTTTAAACAAGGTGAACCACAGACGCTAGTGGCCTCTATCAGTGTAAATGGTTTCCGCAGGACCCTCTTCTCTTTTACCACCTCTCTTTGTTTGGTTTTTCACTCTGCTGACGTAGATTCTTTCTGTACTTTGAATAAAGCTCTTGATGCGTGTTTGCTCTGTGCAGTCTGCTGCTCATGGTGTACATTTTGAGTTTGGCTTTTGTTCACTGTTTTGACTGGAAGCCTCGGATGTCCATCAACATCTTTATCTGGTTTGGGAAGCCCCTGTATACTAAACACAAAGCCTGATCGATTTATATGATTTTAGTTTAGGTTCAGTTCGTTTTAAACTGTGTTTGTCATGAATAAAATGAAGATTAAATGTCTTTGTTCCATCGATGCCTCACTCTCCAGCTCATTTGGGTTGATCAGAAACTCTCCCGGTCTAGCTCCGCATTAGGCCTTTGGTGATTTAAAGGTTATTTTTGCATCCTTAAGGCCTTGACACACCTTTGCACCTGCTGTATGCTGTAGATGTTTAAGCTTAATTACACAGGCACTAATGTGACCTTGCACACCAGCTGGAGAAACGGTGCGTCGCTGTGATTGGCCCATTTGATCACATGTCGTCAGCTGAGAAAGCATCAGTAGGTGGCGCTTGAGAACAATACGAGGAGCTGTAGAAGTAAAGAGAGCCTGCATCGCAGAGCGTTTGACTAGTTTATGAGGCACAGAAGTTTCAGAATAAAAAGCGACATCTGCTCTGTTTACATCCAGATGAATTAAATCACAAACATCGTTACACTTTTCTTTCTTTTGAACCTGGTTAGAGTTTGAGTAGATGAGGGGAAAATAATCCATGCTTTTACTGCAGAATAAAAAGCACCATATGGATGGTAAATATATTGCCGATGGTAACCCAGAAGGAAAGAGCTCTGCCCGTGTGGGTTGTTAATTTTAATAATAATAATGATGATGATGCTTCGAATGATTGTCGTAGAAGAGTTACATACTTCAGGAGATTAAGATAATTCTCCTGAGATCCAGCAGATCGTTGACTTGAATTGTATCAGGTGGATTGTAATATTGAGCTGATGGAACTTTTTCATTTAAGAACAAGCTGCAACCGTTTCATCCATTCCATGTAGCACAAGCAAACCACTTTTTAAAGTGTGGTTAATATAGAAAATAGTTTGATTACTGCATCTCTACTTAGCGCTATGTTGCTAACAGAATGGACAAACAGTGCTGGGATCATATAATAGATAAGAGTGGGCGCATTACCTCTAAACTCTACTGTTGGGTGGAGGTGGAGACTTGTGGTGTATTTTCACTCTCTAAAGGGCGACGTCTGAATGATCTCATAGACTGCCATTCGTGCGCTGCAGCAATTGAGGACCAGGTTTTAAGAGAGCGAGGATTTGCACTCGCTCTACTATCAGATGTAATTCAACAATTAGTGATCGTACAATATATATAAAATATTCTTTTTTTAAATATACAAGTTAGAAGGTTGTTTTTTCGAGACTCACCGGTGACCTTCCTGGAAGGAGTTTGCACGTTCTCCCTGTGCTTGTGTGGGTTTCCTCCGTTCTCCCCCCACAATCCCAAAAACATGGGGTTAGGTTAATAGAATAATCTAAATGAATGAATAAAAACACCAGTATCCTGCTAAAACTGCAGAGTTTGGGGAAAATAAATAGTGATTAAATCTGACACTAACTGCAATAAAATCACAAGGATCTGAGGAATATTGTTCCATCGCAAAACCCACTGTCAAACTAAATCAGCTTCTGAAAACAGACCAGCGACAGCAAAACCAAGTGGAAATATTAACAAAATATTTGAAACATGATTAAACACTTGATGTAAACATCTGCCCCATGCTGTTTTGTTCCGTCCCGGTGTAAATCGATTTGTGCATGTGCAATATGTTCTGGCTTTACAGAAGAAAGTTCCTGCTGGCACTGCGACATCTAGAGGTGAGTACAAAAGAATCAGAAAAAGCACGGAGTACAATGGCCGGCTCTAACATTGATAACAAAGAAGCTAATCAAGCTGTTTAAAAGATATCCAGAAGTAGTGAGAATAATACATGAACCCACAGGAAACGAATTTCAGGAGATTTCTCAGAGAGTCAGAGACTACTGAAGATCCTTGTCACAGCTGCTTCTCAAAGCCTTCCTCAGGAGCACGATGCTGCAGGATCATCTTAGCTGGGCTCTACAGAGAAAGAAACAGCTCTACTTTAACCAGAGATTTTAAGAATGGACTGAAAGAGTAATTAAAGATTTCAGTCTGGTCCCTGACTCCTGCTTTGACTGTTGTGGACGTTATTTTTAAAGAGTAGTTTGCTGGAGATTGTTAAACTCTACTACCAAGCAGTTTACCTCCACCAATAAAGGCCAGTGTTCAAGATTAAACCATTGGTTGGTCTCAACATATTTCGTGAGCAAAATATCAAAATGTTATTTTTTTGGTATCCACTTTAGTGGATCATGTACATCGCTGCAAATTAGTGAGAATGGGTCTGGTCAAAAAATACAGCGGGGAAAATAAGTATTGAACACGTCAACATTTCTCTCAAAAAACATTTCTAATTGAGCAATTGACATGAAATTTTCCAAAACTTTCCAAACTTGAAAGTTCCAGTGAGTACCATTGGGGCCATCATCCGGAAGTGGAAAGAACACGGCATTACCATAAACCAGCCACGGCCAGGTGCTCCTCGCAAGATTTCAGACAGAGGTGTCAGAACAATCATCAGAAGGGTTCTCCAACAGCCTAGGACCACTCGTGGTAAACTTCAGAAGGACCTGGAATCAGCCGGTACCGTTGTTTCAAAGAAAACAATAAGTAATGCACTCCACCGCCATGGCCTCCATGCACGCACACCACGTAAGAAAAGCATGTTGAAGATCGTTTGGAGTTTGCGACACAACATTTGGATAAACCCATGACATTCTGGGAGAAGATACTCTGGTCAGATGAGACCAGAATTGAACTCTTCGGATGTCAAGACAAAACATGTTTGGAGGAAAAATGGCACCGCACATCACCCCCAAAACACCATACCAACAGTCAAGTTTGGAGGTGGGAGCATCATGGCGTGGGACTGTTTTTCAGCATGTGGTACTGGTAGACTTCATATCATTGAAGGAATAATGACTGGAGAAAAGTATCGAGACATTCTTGATCAGAATCTGCTGTCATCTGCCAGGCTGCTGAAGTTGAAAAGAGGGTGGATTGTAAGATTGTGAATATATTTTATATATTCATATACAATAACTCAACAGATATCTAACAGTGTTGCAAGGAGTTTAAACCATGGGGGTTGATACTATCAACCACTCCCTGTATCTGCTTTGTGTTGCAAAGGTGCTAAAGCGATTACGATACGCATCTGTGATTACTTTGGTTAACAATGGCGTCTGCCTCTGAAAATACACCAGATTCGATTACTTCGTCTCTGAGGAGCGCCATATATGGTCACGTGGTCTCTCGAACATGCTGTCTGATTTACATTTCAACTAGACCCTCCTGTGGGAGTGGACTTGGATCAGGATGGTATTTGAGGAAGAACGCAAGAGGAGCTCGTGGTCTGTTTGTCTCTGAACATACCCATGATCTGGAAGCCTTAGAGCCTTTTCAGATCATGTAGCCTCTGCTGTTGTTTGACCTTTTTGCTGTGTAACTTATTGTTTGTTAATAAATGAGATGTTCAATCTTGTCAATAGTTGCTCTCTAATCACTTTATGTAACAAAGGTTTAAAGGGTTAATTATAAGTGAGTGCATTTCTCTAATTATTAACAATTATTAATGCATAGTTTACTATAGCTTCAATCAAAGCTAATGATTAAGGTAAACAATAACCTTCTTATTAAAATATGGAGTCAGATAAAAGTTCAATTCAATAATTAAAGTTCCCGCAAGCTCTGAAAGACAGAACACGGCTGAGAACCTTCATCCATGGTTGAAACCCGTTTTTGGATCAACCCATGGACCAGCCTTACAGGATCTTTCAGCAAGACAACGATCCCAAGCACACAGCCAAGGTAACACTCAACTGGTTGAAGAAAAAGAAAATAAAGCTGCTAGAATGGCCCAGTCAATCACCAGACTTGAATCCAATTGAAAATCTTTGGAAAGAACTAAAGATCCGTGTTCACAGAGGAGACCCCCGGAACCTTGAAGATTTGAGGGCAGTTTGTGTGGATGAATGGGCCAAATTCACACCTGAGCAATGTATTCCACTGGTTTCTCCATACAGGAGGCGTCTTGAGGCTGTAATCACCAACAAAGGATTTTGCACTAAGTATTAAATAAATTTCAGTATGCGTGTTCAATACTTATTCCCTGTGCCATTTCACTTAATTACACATAACTTCATCTATGGACATAAATGTTTGGATTTCTTTCTATGTGTGCATTACTAGGGTTGATGCCGACATCTGGTGAAAATTTCATGTCAATAGCTCGATTAGAAATATGTTTTTGAGAGAAATGTTGACGTGTTCAATACTTATTTTCCCCGCTGTATATTGAGATTTATGACTTTTCCGGAGGAGTTGATCTGGAGGAGACAACCCACTCCAGTTATTCCAATGACCTCCATCCACACTGGACCTATCCTCTCTGACGGGGCAGACATTGTGAGAGCCCAGTCGATACGTAATACGGAAATGAAAATAAAAAAAACGGTGACCGATGAGTTTGTCTGTCATTCAGGGTTTCAGCAGAACAAAGAAACCAAATTGTGATGAACCTTCCACACAATGAAAGGAATGGAGAATCTCTCTGAGCCAATGACTCCAGTCCCCCTGCAAGTCAGCTAGCCTGTATGTTCGTACCCATGCACCACACAAACATACTCATGGAGGTCCAGAGAGTCGAACTCCTCAAACAGTAATCTTCTTAACAATTAGACATTTCGTGAGGAAATGTAAAGCAAAAGCAAAACAGTTGAAAGAATTTCCAGCCTACTTAGATAATGAATACATGTTTATATGTTCTAGACTAGAGCTCATTGGCTGAAAGATGAACACTTAAAATTTTTCAATCCGCAGAATTGTCAAACAAAAAGAAAATCACAAATCTAATAATATATAACGTGAGTATACAAGCAAGAGAAGGTAAATATTGACATTAAAACTTAAAGAAGCGTTTACAAGTCAAAATTTGCACATGACAAGTGTCGTTTTTTTAATCAAAGATCAAATTTTAGAGTTTGTCAAACTTAACTTTTCACCCATCACAACGAAAAGGCCTGCGAGGGAGTGGCGACCGGTCCACGGTGTACCCCGATGTGCGCTGGAGATCCCCGTGACCCCGAAAGGGAATAAACTGATTTAGAAATAAACTATGAAAAGAGGAAACTCAATAAAGATAAGTTATTAGTACATAATTGGAGGTCTATGATTCGTAGGGTCCATCTAAATATTTCCCTAAATAAAACGCACTGAAAATGACACCTTTGATAGCTGCTCGAACTGAGCAAAAGTAATATAGATTTATGTTTGAAAACCTCTGCAGGTAAAATTAATTTTGTCTACTTTTGTTAAAGAACGCCTAGATGTTTCACCATATATAAATCGATTCTTTTGTGTTTGCGCATCCAGTTATTCAAATTACTCAAACAAAAAAATGTATTTGGCAACTTTATGCGCTTTGCAAATGGTATTGGTTTTATCTGATTTTACAATATAATGGTCAGGTTTGTCGCCCAATTTCCCTAAACAGAAAGGACAGAAAATGACCCTTTAGTGCTCAGACATCGAGTTTGTCTGCTCGAATGTGTTGATCAGAACCAAAGTGAAATAAATCTGTTTGTGAAAACCGTGCGCTCTTCACTTTAAATTAATCGTGTCAAAGGCTAGATTCGTCGCCATAAACTGTACACAGGAAAATAAGTTGCTTTTTGAAATTGATGCTTTTATGTTCGTGCATCGAGTTTGAACTGAAGTAAAAATTATTTATAAACTCAAATTAGTTTTATCTGATTTGGACTTGTATAATGGACTTGGTTCATCACAACATTTCCCCAAATGAAAACGACCCTGTTGAGTTCTTGCAGCGAATACTCGCGTGTCGCAATAGAGGACGATGACGCTTCTTGTGAGCAGATCTTTCTTTATTGCGTAATGATTAATGAACTGAACTGTCTGACATACAATTAGAGAGAGAGAGAAAATACAATGGTGAGCACATCTCCAAGCATGCGCACATTATCCAAATACACTTCAACAGTTCACATTAAACTGAGAACATACTTTAGTAGTCCAACACCCCCACTTGTACTCAGTTTACATGAACTTGAACATACCTTATTTTATTTTAGATTATGGCATTAATCAGCTTCAAACACCAAAAATAACACCATCAAATCTTTTCAGTTTTGCTCTGCTGACTGGTTTTGTCATGGCATCAGCAACCATATCTTCAGTCTTGCAGTACAGTACAGTCATGATACTTTATATCAACACGTTTGCACCTCTGTCTATTAACAGGATTCCTGGCTAGAGCTATTGCCCCCTGGGTGTCTTCATGAATGACTGTCTGCCTGTACTTATGACTGTCAATCCCATTCAAAATGTGTTCAAGATATAGACACTCTTGCATTGTGGAAGCTAGT